>JAAVUK010000166.1:0-77138 GCA_014899095.1 Fusarium buxicola
AACGGGCGGGTAGGCTAACGCTAGGATCCCCACCAAGAGCTAGCTACAGGCACCGGTGTGCTAGGAATCCGACCCCCCCCCCCAGCCCCTACGAGGTAAATGTGGCGACTTGTCTCGCTAATTCTTGGCTACTATTGTGATTCCCCACGGTGGCCGAGAGAAGTAAAGGCAGCCCAGTCGTTGGCCAGCTTAGACGCAAATGGCTGGCGCCCAGGCTAGCAGACGGCTGGGGTCGCCGCTGAAACGTCCCAGCAGGGACCCATGCTCATTCTTCCCGATCCTCCTGCAACGCCTATTGGACATGTTCTAGACATGCACTACATAGCCGCTGTGCAGAAATGCGAGTGCTCAAGCCAGCATAACCCCCCTGCCACCCCTGTTGACCAGGAGCGAGGGCGGCTGCAGGGACTGGAGCTTATGGAGGGGAAGTTGAATAGACCGGCAAAAGAAAGCTCAGCCCTTCCGGGGGCTTGCAGAAACATGGGCAAGGGGATCACGGATAATGACGCGGAGGATGCATTCATCACGCCACGAGGCGATTCAAACTCAGGCAAACCGACGTCTGCTTCCCGGCAGATAGAGCGATTGAAGCGTTTCGTATCCGGATTGTTTGTCAAAGGGCTGAGACAGGTTGAGTCGAGGCGGGAGTATGAGACATATCGACCAGGGGCACATCAAATGACCACCAAGATTCTGAACCAGTAATTCCTTGCTCATCACGTGCTGAGCTCCGAGGCTGTCAGGAAAGGCATTGAATGTCGATATACTTGCTGAGTCTGGTCTAACCATTGTCTCGAAACAGGCCGCCGTTGAAAGTGTCTGATAGTCAATATCCGCAAAACGTAACGTCTTCGTCAGATTGCTTCCCGTCTCTGGGACTTGTCACCATATCCCAGGTTTTTCTGATCGCTAGGTAAATGAGGTGGCGGTGACTAAGGAAGGATCAGCTTCATCGAGGAATGGAACTCTGCGAAGAGTACAAGTTGAGAGCTGTGCTGTATAGCTGATACTTGTGTGAATAGCTAAGCGTATAAACACTGCAACTTCAGCGAGGCAGTTGTGGGGAAGTGACTTTATCTATTTTGGCCAGGTGGCTCAAGAGCGATTGACAGGATGTTTGAGATATTAGCTCGTCATGACATGCGTACAAGATGAGGCTCATGCAAGTCAGTTTTCGCGAGAGCTCACATGTATATTGCCGGGACGTGGTCGAGGACAGTAACATGCCGCTGCCACGGGTTCCTCGGCCGTCCGGCTGCTTGCTTGCTTGCTTGCTTGCCTGAGAGATTCAATCAAGATTGATCCTGGGAGGTTACGGGCCAGCGGTTACCAGGTAGAACGGCATGGTTCGATAGAGCCTAGAAAAAAAGCAAAGACTTCTCCTCTTTGACCTCGTTCCGCGTGCTGTATCAGGACCAGTTGCGAGAGCAAGGCAGACCGGCATATCCGACTACAATGAGACGAGTGATTTGGGGAGGAGTATGAAAAGCCCCAACCCGTCGATGCGGGGCTATTGGCGCCTGCCAATCTATCGTTGATGTCAACGAGATGTGAAGGCTGGGCTGGGTTGCCATTGTCTTTCAGGGCTGGGTTTTCTTTGGGCTGTGGCCTGTCTTGTCTCAAAACACCCGGTCCACGCGTGCTCTGTAGATGTGGATTTCTTTCCCGAGTGAGACAAGAAGCCTAGATCAAGGATAGAACGCGACTTCTTGAGGACTCGGGTCATCTAGTGTGGCTGGACATGTGTCGTCCGTTGAAACGTGCTGGGCAACCCGGTGCAGCCAGTCGGGGGCGGCCAGCTGTCAAGCTCTCCCGACGCGCGAAACCCGACCGGCACACCAGTCGGCCGAAGAGACCATGCGTGATCTTTGATAACGATAATCGAGCTTGGGCTGGTGGTCAGATTGGGAGCGGTTGTGCGAAGGTCCCGCAAAAAGAAAAGTCATGTCAGTTAGCCAACCAACCAACCAACCAACCAACCAGCGACAACAAACCGACTGGCGCGTTTTTAAGAAGAGGGAAAAAAACGCTCTTGCTCCACATCCCTGCTAAAATAGCTCCATCAACGGCTGTGAGCCGACATCGTAATCCCTGAACTTAGAGCAGATAGAGCGAGCGAGCGACGGAAGAGGAGAGGAGTGTAGGAGGGGTGTTTCGAGAGTCCTCGTCGGTCAGGGAGTCTAGATTAGAGTGCCACGATCAATTAGAGGGATGCTGAGAAGGGAAAGAGAATGGCAACCTGGTTTGTTTGATAGGTGAGGCGGTTGGGGTTGCGACGGTCGGTGATAGTGGAGGTTGGAGGCGGGATGAGATCGGGGGTTTCGGGGCCAAGTACCGGTACTTGCAAATGCCTGTCACAGTGCGACGCTCGCGTCTTCCTCTTTCAAGATCCCGACCTCGGCTGTAGTCTCGTAGAACGGGAGGCGCGCCATTCAAGGAGAGACTTGCGAGCTTGAAAACTCCTTCATTCAGCAAAGCTCAATATTCGACAGGATGTCATCTGGCCTTTTGATGATATTTCTTTTTCTCTGCCCGTGGAGGCGAAATGTGCTTCTGGCGTAAAATAAAAAATAAAAAAGCAATACGCCGGTAGGGATATGGCGAGATCTTGCCAGCGCGACAGTCCAAGGGTTCTTGGGTACAAATATTCAATATCAACCTCTGACGAGAGATCCCTACAGTATGGGGATTCGAGGTCCAGGTCCTTCTCGATTCCATTGTGTCCAGATTGGCTGTCTCTAAGCATGGTACCTGCATTAATTCTATACTCTAGGGATAGCCCAGCCTGGCTCTTATTCACTTGGTCCGCTTATCGACCTAAAACGTCGGGATCATATGTATGTACGGAGTACTTTGTATCGCGATATTTCCTACCCTTGCTTGTCGCAGGATTCATCTCACCGTGTTAGTCCAGCTAGTTAAACTCCCGACCTCGCGAGATTTTGAACGGCAAGGGATGTGCTTTCAGATTTGCTTCTTTGGGTTTGCCTCGATCTCCATGTTCCGCGGACGCCGAGCTCTTGTGCTGGGTCCTCGACTTTTCTTGATCCCCGTCAGTCTCTTTCCCAGCCTCCGCCTCCTCCTCCCTCCCTCCTTTGCTCCAGGACCCCCATGGCCGGATGATAGAATGTTCAAGGTTGTCTTAGCCGCAGCGGAATCTTGCATTGGGCACATGGCCTCCACGGAGCTTCTGCACGTTGGCCAGGCGCCTTTCTGTAGTGGCACGGAAATGCGATGCGTGCCCCGACCCTTGGTGCCAACATGGTTGACAAGCCCTGGCTCGTGGTAAACTTCTGGAAATGCAATCGGCGTCTCCTGCAGTGCCTTTTGCTGCGTGTCTTTGACGCGATGCGAAATGCTGGGCCATCCAGATCCAATGGGGCGGAATTCGTCACTGTTCATGCACCTTGTATTTTCTCTCCTTTCAACTTCAATGGCCAGATTTCACATGGCCAGTTTCTCCCCTCTTACGTAAGGTATACGGAGTACCATATTTCCCTGCTGCGATTGTTGTTTTGATTTTGCTGAAATGGTACATGTTACACTTTCTCATGTGGCTTGGCCATCTACCTTTGACTCGGCATGGTAGGCAGGCAATGTTTGTAAGGCCTGGCCTCGAACTATGTAATGTCATGTACGTAAACGCAGGGGCTGGACAAACGAGGCGCATTGTCGGTCGAGGTTTATGATGGACTCCGTCCTTCGTCATCTAGGCGATCGGAGACCGGTGTGGCGTGCTGGTGGCAGAACACCAGCCTCTATTTTTTTTTGTTGCTGGTTGAGATGTGTCTAAATTTATCACCTAATAATGGCGACGTCAAGACCCATGGTTACTCGATGAAGTGTATGGTGAGTCATCAAAAGTTCTCTAACAGAAGCTGAAGTGGTGTTTGTGGCCTCTTCGGATGGCAGAGTAAGTATGATCGCATTAGCATTCAGATGTGATGCCGAGAAAAACCATGGAGATGGCCTCACCGAGGTTTTGAAACCTTGCTAGCTATCCGTACTTACTCAGCTGCTGGACCGGGAAGGTAACAATGGCCTTTTCGATGGGAGCCCAGTGGAGAACGAACTTTAATCTGGTGGGGTTCCTCACTGTTGAGTTGAGTTCTGGGTGTCCCATTGTTGCTTCCCCGCGTCTCTCAAACATCCAATTGCTAAATTCTCGTGAAGTTCAAAATACAGAGTGGAAGCAATATAGAATATCTGTACAATTGAATTGTCGGTAATCATCTTGTGCATCCCACAGTCAACCTCGTGGCAAGATGTGTGTCATCTGCACTGAAGAGCATCGTACATCCACTTATGCACATCTTTCCGGGACCGGCCTCTTGTGTGTGCGTGCATTGACATGCACCCCAGGAGTGCCAGCCTGGCCCTGTCACATTCGCCCTGGTAGCACTTATGCAAGATGCATACCCGAACAACGGTGCGTGAGTAGGGTATCCCTCCGTCTGTCATGCTATGCCAGATGAGCAGCATGAGATCTACACACTCATGAAGCTTGTTATATCCAGGCCAGCTACACCGAGGGCTTGACCTCATCAAGGAATTTCGTCGGACACACTGAAAATATAGGCCTCTTCATCATCATCATGAACACGACGTCCCAAACTCACCGGAGATAGTGCCGCTCCATGTCCGAGCACCATGAAGAAAACAGGAGGTCGGTCAAGGAAGGTACGGATATACTTGTCATGAGTGATCAAGATGCCCGCCGAGAACCCTGGTTAAACTAGCACCGACCCAGCTTCGATGGACCCCTCATCGAGCTATCCGTACAGAGTACGGAGTACTCCGTACACCTTCTTGGACCTGCGAAGCTACTACACTACCTAGACGTTAGAAGAATGTTCCGAAAAGACCCTGGCGGTGGGATTCTGCCTCCGCGGGTCTGTTTAATCTACTTGCATTGAAAGTTCATTGACGAACAAGACATGTTCTAGGCCACATCATGTCGGTTCGATCTGAGTGTTTGATACACGGATCACAGCAAAGTCGGTCAACAAAAAGCCAATTCCGCTGGCCGGCCCGGGGCAGCGATGCGCAAGGGCAATTGACGTGGGAGGCGGCCAAGTGGTGGCACCGAATTCATCAGCGTGATAGGGCGAGACTGGGGAAGCAAACATAAACGTCCCCTGCGCGTTTGTCAATGTACCGAGTACAGACACTTCACATGTCTTGGACGCCCCGGGTGGCTGACTGGTTCCCGAGTTTTGGCAACTGAGTGGACTCAGTCATCTAGTCCATCGAAACTCTGAAAAGGTGAAGCAAGCGCCAACTATCTGGGACTCAACGAAAGACAAAAGGCGGAATAATCTGAATCTGGATCTGGATCAGCCTGGGCTGTCTGGGCATTGGAGATCCTCGCCTAGCTTTCAGGAGAAGACCTTGCTGACAAGTCGATATGAAGGGAGACGCAACAATGGCAGAGACAAACTGAGGAGGGCGGAAGGATGTGAGACATGATTCCTGGCAAGTGGCTCATTGAGACCGCCACAGCGCAACTCCAAGACCCGAGGACAAGCGGCCATGGGTCGGAAATAGTAGAACCCTTCAGGTCACCTAGTTGCTGGCGTGTCGCGGCGTTGGCACTGTGCCCGCCTAGGTCGTCATGTTTCTTTGTGCGAGGTTTGCTGGCGGGTCGGCCCAGCCACGAAGGAAGTTGATGGGTTGAGCCCAGGGCTCTGAGAGAGGCAAGCAGAAAACCCACAGGCTTGACTTGGCCGGCAAGTCATAGCCAACGTCCGCGCCAGCGCCAGCGCCAGCGGCGGCGTGGTCTTTGTGGTGCTTGTCCCAACATCCCAGTCCTGGAGGGGAAACCCGGCCACTTCGGAGGACGACCCATGAATCACGGGCCACGGGCCATGGACCTCCGTACCAGCGGGCGTCGGCTCGCGCGATTGCGCCCGAGATCCAACGACCAGGATCCATGGAACGTGGTCATATTTCGCTCAGTCTCGTCATGTCATCAAGAATCACTGTCCGCCAGCCTTGGAGGAGGTTGGCAGTGACAAGCGCGAGACAAGGGGAAGTCAGCTATCACAGTGGGAGCACTTGACGGCCCAATCTCTTGGAGACTCTTTGTTGGCGGCCGTTCCTGCGCAAGCACGTCCCGTAGTCAGAAGTTAGTAAATCGCACAGCCTCTCCGCTCCTAGTCTGCATGAGGTCCCGTTGTTGGAGTCTCCGCACTATCTTGAGGTGGCAGGCCTCTCGTTCCGTTTGGTTTCTCAACTTGCTCGATACGAAGTGTCGGTAGTTGCACATGATAATGGTGGTGCACAAGCTATTCCGGCACTTGACGCAGCAGAGGTCACCCAAAGTAACGGTCCCGTCGCGAGTTGGCGCGCCGTTGAGACCGTAAATTGTAAACCTATCGATGGGGTCGTAAAGAGTCGATCAGAAGCCCCGAAGAACTGGAAGCGAAACTCTGTTGCCGGTTTGCGCACTCTGCTCTCACCGTCGGCTAGTTGCCATCGGCGAGATCAAGATGGATCATGCAAAAGTCTCCAGCTCAACTCTTGTTGGTTCAACTGATAGATACCTGGTACAAACAGCCCTGAGCTAGCACAATACTGTGCCGCAACTAAGAGCTAGAAGGAAGGAGCCCGAGCGCGAAAGACGACGAGAAAGAGAACCTGGAACGGAAGGACGAGTAGCGCCAGAGCACAGAGCAGCAAGAGCCAAGAGCACACACAACACAACAGCGCAACACATAGCACACGACACGACATTGACACGACACGACCACAGGAACAATAACACAACCAGATAGGTACGTAACCAAGCCCACACAAAACGCCCACAACAGAATGACGCGACACAAAAGCAACCAGGCTCGTAGCGCAGTGCAGCGCAGCCGCGAGACGCCGGGCAGATAGAGGAACAAAGCGCCCAAGACCGAGACCGAGGCCATCCATGTCGAAGAATGGGAAAAACCGAAAAGGAAAACGACCTGCCTGCACCAAGCGCCCCGGCTCCAGCTTTCCAGCCGCAGCCTGCCAGGCAGGCAGGCCAGGCCACCCAAGGAGGGTGACATTAAAAAGCTTCTACATCTTGAATATGACTTGGTCCTTGCAGGTGATCTACTTATTGAATCACCCTCTATATCCCCATTTTTACTGCAATAAACACCATGTTCAAAGAGGAGCGAGATGCGTGAATGCACTTACCAGCTTATTGAGAGTCTTGATAATTCAATGCCTGTCAATGTTCTTCCCTTCATGATATGACGCTGTGTCCGTTTGGATATGGATCTTGATTTCTAGGTTGTGTGCGAGCTTTTTCCTGTCGCATCCAGCGGATGCCGCCCAGTGGGTGTGCTGGTGCTGGCGCGAGTGAGCGGAGCTGCCAGGGGGCAACGCCACCAAGCATCGCTCCCGTCTGCCCCCCGGGATCACCCTCTGCACGCTGTAGCCCAGCCCTGGCGGCCCCGTGCCCCTGTAGCCACTGGGCTTCTGGGTGACCGATCCCTTCTGTTCAGGGGGGCACCCCGGCATGCGGTCGAAATAGTGCTTGGCCGGTCACTAGCTGATCAAGATCACTCTGACTTTAAATGCTAAGCGAAGCTGGGCTGATGATAATCATAGGATAGCTGAAAGCTTCACGTATATTAAATGAGCCTTTCCCTAAAAATCATATCTGGTATCAGCTGATTCCTGTGATGAGATATCGTGCGGCTTGGGAAGCCTGGCCAGGTATTCTTTCTGCCGCGTGCCCGGTCGGCCGCAGGCCTCGCCGCCCCGGCCTCCAGCAACCGCTCAGCGTCAACCATCAAAAACCCCCATGATCAGCCTCCTCCTCCGCTCAGCGCACCTGGCCCCCGCCTGGTACGACGCTGCTCTGCCCACGCCGCTGAGACGCCCCCTGTTGACACGCCCCCTGTTGACACGCCCCTCGCACCACCTACCATTCTGCTTCGGACGCTCTTTGGCTGGTTCAAGGCGTCTCAAGACCTCCAGCGTCCTCCAAACTGTCCCTCATCCACCGAGTTTGTGAGCTGGACGTTCCCTGACTCTGCTGTGCTGTGCGTTGACAGGAGAGCGGCTATGCGTTTCTTTTGATACTGGGGAAAAGAAGCAGAAGAAACACTGGAAGCCTTTATTGCTGCTTGATTCCATGTAAAGAAAGATATCAGAGGTAGAAAAGGCAAGATCCAGCCTCTGGACAGTATTCTTGATCCAAGCCTAGCACAGTACAGTACGGGCCTACCTGGATTGGTCCCGTCCTTCGACTCACCAACACACACCTCCATGGAAGCCGAGATCAGGGCGCAAAAGTCGGCAATGGACTGTAGAGTGGCAGAAGGGGCAAAAAGAAGAAGAAAGTGAAATTGAAAAAGATGAAAATAGAACCATCCGATAATCATATTTAAGCTCACTAAAGTCAATTGAGCAAGTTCTGGAGCCGTTCGGCTCTTTTCATGATTTTGATTTTGATTTCCTTAGTCAGAGTTCGCTTCGCCACAGCAGTGGAGGTGATGGAGGGCATGGAAAAAATAAGGTCGACCGACGTGGCCCGAAACTGACATTTTTGGCGAAAGCCACAGGCGGCACACGGCCGACCGAGTCTGGTGCAAAACCTTGGATGAGAATAATAACATCATCTTGAAGGGCACAACTCCTCAAATTCAGAACACGTCAACCGGACGGGATTGGAAATTAGAAATCCCTCAGGGCTTTCAAAATCACGAAGCTTTACATTATCCTTTCTGCACCTCCTGCCCGGCGCCCTCTTTGGCCCTTCTGCTTGAGGATGCCTTCATAAAAAGCTGTCTTCCCTCCCCCCCCGAGGGCTTCCTGATCTTGTCCCAGTCAACTCACAACTGAACCACCACTTCACTTACTACTTGTTCGTCCTTGTCTGCTGGCTCATCACTCTTCACACTCGGCAGGCTTTCTCATCACCCCTCCCGCCATCTGCCACGTCCACAACCCCATCCACATCCACATTCACAGTGTCCACGCCCTCCTCACTAATGCCCCCACTCCCTGGGTCTCTACCACCCCCCATCTCCACCCTGTTCAGGCTAGCCTGCCTCATCCTGGCCTACCCAGTCGTTCCCTGCAACTTCAATTGCGGGACCCGCCGTCTTTCCATCTCACTCCTCCCGTGGGCCCGTACTGTACTTTAGGTACAGTACATACTTCCTTCTCGACGGATAATCAAGGTACGTACCTGACCTGCTCTTTCATCCTCTTCCTCTCCTCTCACCAGCACCACCGCCAAAAAGAAAACCTTCCCCAGAGGACCTCCTCATTTTTTCCTTTCCTTCCCACTCGGGTTCTCAGTCCTCATTCACCTCGGCTGCCTCTTCCAAAGACCCCGACTCTAATCCTGTCCATCAACGCCATCACAGGTCCCTCAATCACCATCGCCAGCTACGACGCGATGAACCAAGGCCCCCGCGACATGTACTGCCAGGGCCCCACGCCTCAGCCTGCGACTTCTGGAGCTATGCATTATCATCAGCAGCCGCCTCTGTTGCAACCTAACCAATACTCAACTCCAGGTCCGTACAGCCAATATGGCTATGCCTCCAATGGCTTGACATCGCCTTCAACTGCCACTCACTCGATATCAAATCCCATGGGAACTTCTCAAAACGTGCTCCCCGTCCCATCGGGTCTTGGTAATCAAGGAGCCATGCAGAACCAATACCAAGGTTTTGATAGCACAGGCCAGCAGCCTCCACCGGGCATGAAGCCCCGTGTCACGGCCACACTTTGGGAAGACGAAGGCAGCCTCTGCTTCCAGGTCGAGGCTCGAGGTATTTGTGTTGCTCGGAGAGAAGGTGAGGACTTTCCTGTAAGGGCGGCCAAAGACATCAGCGAGCTGACTTCAGCAACACAGATAACCACATGATCAACGGAACCAAGCTCTTGAACGTGGCCGGCATGACTCGAGGTCGACGAGATGGTATTTTGAAGAGTGAAAAAGTTCGACACGTTGTCAAGATTGGTCCTATGCACTTGAAGGGTGTCTGGTATGTCCTCTGCTGTTTTTTTATGAGACATTTGAGCGATCCACTAACATGGCGTCAGGATTCCTTACGACCGTGCGCTAGACTTTGCCAACAAGGAAAAGATCACAGAGCTGCTCTACCCCTTGTTCGTCCACAACATCGGCGCTCTTCTGTACCATCCTACGAACCAGAGCCGGACCACCCAGGTCATGGCCGCCGCTGAGCGGCGAAAACAGGAGGCAAGCGGCATGCGAAATCCGGCTCCTGGCCACCCGGCTCCTCCTGGCCTGCCTTCAATCGGCCAGCACCACCCTATGTCTCTTCCTGGCCCTCAGTCTCAGCTGCCTTCTCATAACATGGGACGCCCTGGGCTCGACCGAGCTCACACATTCCCCACCCCGCCGACGAGCGCGTCTAGTGTGATGGGAAACATGGGAGCCTCAGACAGCTTCAACTGGCAGGGGCAAGGAATGAATGGACCTCAAGGTACCAACCCAATGACTATTGAAACGGGCCTTAACAACACGCGCTCAATGCCAAATACTCCAGCTACTACGCCTCCTGGCAACTCGCTCCAGAGCATGCACAACTACGCCTCTGGTAACCAGTCCTACGACGGTTCTCGCCCCATGTACAACCCCCAGTCGCAGCAGTCCCCCTACCAGACTTCGGCACCTCACCCCCACGATCGCCTGTACGGACAGCCCAACTCTTATCAGAAGAACGAGATGGCACCCCCTGCAAGCAGACCGTCCGTTTCTGAGTCTTCCGGAGAGCAGCAAGACACGAAGCCTCCTAACGGGATGCTCCAGTCGAACCAGCAGGCTCAGCAGCACCCCGGCGAAGACGAGGCGGAACATGAGCATGATACCGAATATACTCATGACAGCAACGCTTATGACAACAACCGCCACAACTACAACTATACTGCTCCTGGTGTCGGAGCCCTGACTAATGATGCCAATCTCTCCACAGAGATTACAGGCTCTCCGAGTTACCCTCCTCCCTCTGGACGAGCGACCCCCAGAACTACTGCGCCGGCCCAGTCTTACTACCAGCATCCTGGATACAACACTCCTCCCCGTCTCGCGCAAACGAGCAGCAATCTCTACAGTGTAATGACTAATGACCGTGGAGCTCCCAACGGTGCACCTGGCCATGATGTTTATGCACCTGCCGCCGACATGTCTGGAATGCCTAACGGCTATGCTCCTCAGCCTCCTATCATGAACGGAGCTGGTCTGCTCAAGCGAGGCCGGGAGGACGACGACGAACTACCTCGATCCGGTCCCAATGGACCCGGCCCTATGGGCAACCACGACCTTAAGCGACGCAAGACCATTATGGAGACAACAGTCCCGGCCCCCGCGTATGATGCTATGACCCGACCTGCCTCCGCAGTTGGTGCTCCCCAGAGGCAATAGTCCTCAGGAAACTGCTGCGCCTTACCTATCTATGTTCCTGGAGCTATTACTGCCACCACCACTCTGGGGCTGGGGAAGTGGTGGCATTGAGCTTGAGAGGGCGTTCGCTCGACACACCCTGAGCGGATAATCAAGAAGCGCCATTTTTCATTGTTTTAATGGCATAACAACTCAGTCCTTTGCAAAGTTTTTTCTCTCTCCTTTCTCTCAACTTTTTTTTTTGGCATTGTCTTTTTTCTGGTATTCGCAAAAAAAAACTTATCGGCAAAAACCTTCGATAACGCTGACGAGTTCACGATACGACTTCCGATTCTTTATTACCTTACGATGCTCTGTCACGGCTGTACATGGCTGATGAGTCACGTTTTGCATGGAAGTCTTAATTTCCTAAGAGAGAGCCACTGCAGCAAACTTTCCCTTTCAACGGACTACTCCGAGATACGACATGAGTGCATGGGATGAGAGACAGCACTGCCTGTAACGATCCTCAGGCGGGAACGATGAGTTCGGGGTGGACCCATGCTTTTTCATGCTTTCTCATTGCCTTTACAAACCCTCCGAATGGCTGGGCTGTTTGGGAATGAAAAAGAAGCTGGGGACATTTCTTGATGACGACTTTACGACTTTTTCTCACACTACTTTCTTCACTTCTTCACTCTTCTGCTGCTGTTCAAAAGCGCCTAAGACGGTGTGTTTTTGGAAATGTTGCTTTACTAGGTAACGAATTATGAAGGACAATAAAAGCTGTTTTTTCGAGGCTCAATACAATTAGAGAGTTGGATCAGATGAATTGACTTTTGAGCGCATTCAACCTGCTTAGTTCCCTCACGTAATGACTGTTCTGATGGCGGCGTGTCCTCAATACTCAAAGGCTGGCGGTGTCTTAGGCTGCAGCCCCAGGTCTGTGGCACAATACACTTCTTCCGTGCGCCAGGCAGATCTACAAGATGGGCTGTTTCACCTGCAGGATGGCACGCCACCGGGTTAATTCACGAGATGCTTGCGAGAGTAAGTGTAAGCCCGCCTTGATTATGTTATCCTGACATCCGCGACCCTTTAGCGGGACAGGAAGCTCACGTCGAATTAAAGTCAGGCGAGATGTCACGTGAGAGGCCCGAGCTCTGTTACTGGGTCAACCAGTAAATAACTTCTCTTTGCGTACCTTAGCTTCCAAATCGGCGTTGTGAGCTCCGTTTTCCTTATACCTACAAGAACTAGCGGTTAAAGACTAGCAGGCTTCCTCCTCTTCTACCAGCGCTCGCTCTTGTTGATTGACATTTGCTTTTGGTTTCAGCGTGCATCACAATGGAAACGCCTCTATCACCAACTCAAGACTCGACTCTCAACATCCAAACACCAGCTACCGCCCGGCGGTACGACAGCTACGAGGTGCGAGCGGTTTCTGTGTCTTCAGAAACGCAGAACGAGTCTTCTCAAGGATCATCTCCCTTTGTGACGGCTGTCAACAACACCAAGCTGTCTGACCAAGAGAACGTTCCGCCCTCCAAGTCACGACATTCGCGTGTCCTCTCTGGGGTGACGCTCTCGCCATTAAAGATCCTTACGGACCAGCGGGAAGCCAGAGACGCAAGGCCAACTGAAAGACTGGCTCCAAACGCCCGCAGCCCTCGAAAGGTCTCCCCAGAAAAACGGTTTCCTGTTAAGGTCAGCAACCCGATCGAAACGCCACGCGCGGCGCACGAGAGAACCATGAGCTTGGAGGATGCTGTGCTGCAGAATGAGGGTCTGAAGCGTGCTATTGAGATCTTTGAAGACAAGCAGAGCGTGTTGGAAACCGACAATGACGGGATGGACGACACTAGCGGCACTGTCAACATCACACCACCGGCACAGATGGATATGGATGTGGATGAGTCCATGTGTCCTGATGACACCATGGCCAGCACATTCAGCACATTCTCGGCTGTGCCGAACCTGACCATGTTCGCGAAACTGGGCCAGAGCCCTACCAAATCGTCCAATGCGGGCGGTCTCACTCCTCGAGCCAACAGGAAAGCCGATCCCTCACCATCCCGGACGCCACGACCGATGTCTATGCACGATTCGGGAAACACAACCAATCTGCTCGACTTTACAGAGCAGATGCGATTTCCCCAGAAGACCCCCTCCAAGGGCAGTCTTTCGCCAACCCGAACAGCACCCAACGTGGCTGCAACCCCTTCCCGAGGGTTCGCCAATCTTATCGACTTCGATATCCCCCCAATGCCAACGCCTCGTAGCGTCCCCAGCATCACTCCTCGGGAACTCGAATCCCTCAAGTCCAACTTCTTGTCCGAGATCAGCTCGCTCAAGGCTTCCCTGAGTGGGAAGGAGGCTGAGGTGCAGTCACTGAAGGGTGCAGTCGGTGATGCAGAGAAGCGTGTGGGTGAATGCCTAGAACAGCTTCGCGACGCGCGTACCCTCAAGGAGCAGCTCACAGTGGAGAAGGAAGGCTGGGAGAACCGCGGGCGTGAGATGGAGAGCGTCTTACGAAAGGCTAAGGAAGAGATCGTCTTAAGCCAGAGAGAGCGGGAAGAGTTGGAACAAGAATTGGAAGAGAGTGAAAAGCGACGCGAAGCCGCAGAGATGATGCATCAGGAAGCGGAAAGTAAGATGGCTGGAATGCGCGCCGGAAAGGATACCGACAAGTCGTCACCCGAGAAACCTAAGAGCCCAAGCGAATCTAATCATGAAGTTGAAATCGCTGTTGAGCGTGTAGCTCGAGAGCTCCACGCCCTCTACAAGAGCAAGCATGAATCCAAGGTCACTGCTCTGAAGAAGTCTTACGAGTCTCGGTGGGAGAAGCGAGTTCGTGAGCTCGAGGGCAAGATCGAAGAGCTTAGCGAGGACAACGAGCGGCTGCGTGTCGGTCGGGATGCAACCATGACCAAGGTTGAGCCCGACAGCGCCGAGGCCGAGGAACGCAAGGCTCAAGCGGTGAGGGACAGCGCAGCCATCAAAGAACTCAATGCGGATATCCAACGACTCGAAGCGGTGGTGCAGACTGTGCAGCAGGACAACGAGCAGCTTCGGGGTATGCTGGAACAAGAGCGTGTGGAGAAGGGCGAGCTGGTACAGTTGGCTGAGGAGATGATGAGCATGCAGAGCTTTGTTGGGCAGACGCCCAAGCCTCGGCCTCAGCCGCAACCGCAGCAGCAGCCTCATCAACCGCACGAAAGGCAGCATGACCGACAGCCAGAAGCCAAGACGCCCAAGCGAAGCGCGGACCACTTTAGGGGCAGTGTCAACCGCGCGTCTGGGCTGAGGGCCCCTGGATCGGGCCTTCGAGCGCCTCATGAACGGACCAAGAGCGCAGGTGGCTTGCCTCGTCCTGGAGGTGCAGGTCGCAGCGGCATCATGAGCTCCATCGAGAAGATGGGCAGTTACCGAGGACGTGGAGCGGAGTAAGACGAGGTGTGAATAAGGGAAGGGAAATGATGATTATAAAAGGGGGTGATAGACGAAGTTCAAACTCATGACGCAAACTGTATGACGGAAACTGTTTTTCTGCGAGGCATATGCCCTGGGAAACTTGAGCCTCCTTAGGGTCTGGCGTGGAGGCATTGCTTGATCAAGTTCTGCTTGTTACAACTGATTGGCGCTTGGAGTACGTTTACATGTCAATATATGACTGGGAATTGTTCACCGAATTGACCCTTGGACAAGTCGTGTACTTTGCATGCTTGATGTAGTAGCCACAAAACCCCTCAACCTAATGTGTAGTTTCAAATGCCAATGAATCTGTAATGCATCGATCGACACGAATGTGCGACTCGACTTGAAGGGGTATATGTATTCATTCTATGATCAAGTTTCTTATCTCTTGCATTCATATTCATGTAACTCATCAGAAGAGTCAGCCACCCAAAGTTTGTTGCTTGCTGGACCTTCAGTTTGTTCCTAGTTCTCATCAAGTTGCATCGTACCTCCGTATCCCATATCTTTTGAGGCTTGTCACATGTTCGCCTCCTTCTAGAGCCACGAGCTTCGACACTATCCCCCGTAGATAATTCAGAGCTTATACGCCTTCTTTGCTGTCCCGCCAAAGATCATGGCGCGCTCCTCGTCACCCAACGTGGCCATCCAGCACATGCGCTCGACGACGCTCCGCCACCTCGGCCAGGCATTCTCGGTGCCAACAGTGCAGACGGGCCAGTCACTGCCAAACATGATGCGGCTGGGGCCGAAGGTGGCAAGGACAATGCCGAGCCAGCCAAGGATGGACTCGAATATGTGGTTGGGGTCCTGCTTTTTGAGAGAGTCGGGCATCTCGGAGAAGCCGCCCGAGAGCTTCATATAGGTGTGCGGGTCTTTGCTGAGGGTGTAGATTGCGGTTCGCCAGGCGTGGAATGAGGGGTCAGCAGTGAGGTTGTAGATGGTGAAGTCGGGTTTGCAGAGGTGGTCTACAAATATGTTAGCTGACAGAGTCTGAGAGTGTGACTGTCAAACGTACTCAGCACCAAGGTGACCTTTTCCTCCTCCGGGACACCGTCGTGAACGCGGTCGACAAACTCGATGAGCTCATCGAGCTGCTTCTTGCCGCGCCGGTGCTGATCGACGCCAACATCAAAGGCAAATCCACGTCGACCCAGCAGCTTGACGCTCTCAATGAACTTGTCCTCCAACATGGTGCCGTGCGGCTTGTCCTGCAATAGGTATCGAAACCCCTTAATCTTGGGCCACGCCTCGCCAGCCTCCTCCTTCACGCGGTCAAGATACCGCTCCATGACCTCGACGCCACTGGGCAACGGCGCCCAAGGCACGATTCCCAAGCACAGCTTGGCATCATCGGCGGTGTGGCCCTCGCCGTCGCGCGGCTGGCCGAGCGCAACGCGCTTGAGCCACGAGACCTCGGCTAGAGGGCCCTCCCAGCCAGATCCATCTGCGGCGCCGGCTTCAGTATCGTTCTTACGGTCTGTCTCGACGAAGATGAAGCCCAGGAGGGAGGGCGCTGAGGTGGTGGCTTCGCGATACTGGTCGAGGGAGTGCTGGCCGGCGAGAGGGTGGTCAGGAGTGTACCAGGCGAGGGAGTCGGTTTCGGAGGCGGGAAAGAGATGGATGTGGGAGTCGATGACGGGGAGGATGAGCTTGTCGTCCGCCATGATTGCGGCGGGTGAGGGGGGTGTAGGAGGCTGGAGGTTGGAGGGATGAATGAGAGCTGGTTTGGGAGCTCCAAGTGACGACGGAATGGAATTCAAGGCGAACAACGTTGTTGATTACTTGTTATCAATTTCACCAAGCTTACAGATCTGAAATTCAATCTTCGCCGATCGGAGAAACGATTGAATTGATGGGAGGAGTGACGTTGCTGAAGCTGCAACAGATTTGAATGTTTCCACGTGCTGTCCAATAAATTAAGTACGTAGGTACGTAGGTACCTAGTTTACCCCGCCATTCCCACCTTCCCTGGATTGTCCCGTTCCGTCGTCTTTACCTAGGTAGGTACGCGTTGTAGACTGACTTAAGTACCTTCCTTACATCGACAACCCGAAAGACCGAACCCTCTATAACAAGGCTATCACAATGGATGGCAAGTTGCACGTTTCAAGGGTCCAGTGCTCGACACGCATATTCAAAATCACTTTAGTCGTTTCAGAGGGTTTCTTTCTCATTTAATGAATAGATTCAATCGTCATCTATCCCCAAGGCAGTTGATTCATTAATCGTTACTCATGACTGCCTTTCATCATCCATCCGCCTCATACTTCGTAATGGCTAGCCGAGACCATCTTCCACCGCAAGGTCTACAGCCACATCCAAATATTGACTGCTAGAGCTGGCATCTCATCTTCAAGGCAGATGAGATTTCCTAGCATTTATCCGTGTTGGTCCTGGGATTTCTTTTCCAAGATCCCCCAGCTCACTCAGGAACCAACAGAGTGAGGAGAAATTACATCCACGTTGCCACGAGAGGAGCCGTCGTGGCAACGCGGAGGGTCGCAGCATCGACCCAGCTGGGTATCCCGTATCGGCGCGGCGGACGCTCAAGACCAGCTTGGCGTGCCATCCGCGCCAAAAGGGCGTGGGCCGCAACATGAAAGATTGCTGATATTACCACAACAATAATGGTCGAGTCAACCCGGCGCAGGGATGCGGCCATGGGATGCTCGATTCAAGAAACGAACGGCTAAAGATTCTCTGAGCCTCCTGTTGAAAAGCTCGGCATTCAATGATGCATTTATGCAACGATGCCGTGACGGCGGGAGCTGGTGTGCGAGACAGAGGCAACCTCTTCCTCATACTCGTCCTCGCTGCCGCTGGAGCAGTCGCTGTCGTCGTCGTAGCCACATCGGGATCCACCGCAGTCGATCTTGACACGGTCGCCCTTGCGGGTGATACCGTAGCGCTCGCAAGTGCAAGTACTGCAGTCAGAGCCGGGGGTGCTGTAGCCAGAGACAGACGAGTTGGGCGAGGAGCTGTCAGAGCGGTAGGACAGGGATGAGCCGCTGGAGGAGACGGGAGACGAGCTGAAGTCGGTGATGAACTCATCATCGATGTTGGCGCTGCCGAAGCGGGCAGTGAGCTCCTCAAGGGACTCGTTGTCGTAGTATTCCGCATCCAGGATGTTCTTGGTCGCGTGGGGAGACATGGGCTTGGGGGCCTGGATCTGAGAGACAGACAGGGGGCGGCCCTTGGGGATCTCAACGGCGAGCTTGGAGCTGTGGCGCGAGGAGCGGGACTCCTTGTCCTTGGACGAGTGGCGCGAGGAGCTCTTGCTGCTGGAGGACTTGTGCGACGAAGACTTGGAAGAGGAAGACGACTTGGAGGAAGACTTGGAGGACGAGGACGACTTGGAGGAGGAAGAGCGGTGCGAGGAAGACTTGGCGGAGTCGACGGGGACGTCGAGGATGTTCAGCTCGCGGCCAGTGGTGGGCTCAACGGTTGAGGTGACGCTGGGGTTGTGGGCAACATGGTAGCCATCGATGATGTAGTAGTACCAGTATCGCTGGCCAGCCTCAAGAGTCGAGTTCTGGAATCGAAAGGTGCCCTTCCAGGAACCAGACTTGGACGAGGACTTGTCCTTGGAGAGAGGGAGCTGACCGGTGTAACCGTCCCAGGAGCCGAGAAGGTGGACGGTCTTGATGCCGGAAGAGACGCGGAGAGAAAACTGAAGTTGAATAGCCGACATATTGACTTGGGTTTGAAATTAATTGTTGTGTAGTGAAGCGATGATGCTGACAATGAAAACTGGTTGCTGAGATATTGACTGTGGTGCTTGTTGGGCGAGCAAGTGAAATCCGTGATTTCTGAAATTAGAATATTCTGAACGGGCGTGATAAAGTAAACAAAGTATTGGTTGATAAAAATTGTCTCTAAAGCTGACCGGCAACTTTGAGGGTTTGAGTTGAGGTGCCGAAAGGGCGAGTTTGTGATTAGAGACAAAGAGATTAGAATAAAATGCAGAGACCGGCTCTACGTGAACAAGGAAAGAACAAGGGGAAGGGGGAGAGAGGACCCGAAAACAAAAACCGGATTTGCGATTGAGAGGACTTGCTGAAGAAGAAAGAGAAAAAGAAACAGTTGGGGGCGGCGGGTGTTGGTCCTGTTTATAGGAGGCCCGGCATGGCGGCCATGAGACTGTCAACACGGGCCTGCGAACCTCCAGAGTACATCTTGGCCTGGTTGCCTCAGGAATAGCACGAGAGAAAAACAAGTCCTTGACAGAAAATACGAAATCAGCCAATGAGGGCCGCGATGCAAGGAATTACCGAGTTCATGTCGCCGTCTATCACTCGCCCATCACACGTTCTTTGGAGGGAAAAGCGTCGGCGGTTAAGGAAAGGTGGGTGAGAAGTGCGTGCATGGTCGAGATGTGGATGCAAGGTTGCGAAATTTAGAAGCATGCACTAAGCATGCACTCAAAGCGGGGAAATAGTGAGAAACACAGCGCCAATCACAGCGCAAGGACCGCTAAACAGGCCGTCGAGGCGACCCCGCTGAGCGTCTATTCTCCCCATGCCATTGGTCCGTGGCACGGCTAGACTTGGCCTCTCGTCACGGTGCAGGCTGGCCAATGGCGTCTTCAGGCTGTCAACCACACTTCAACCATGATGCATATGCATTCAGCTTGGAAAGCCGTGTCGTAACCACAGCAGGAGGAGGGCATCCGCCATTAGACCACTGCAATAGCACATGAAATCTATGGATCATGCACGGTCTAGGCTCATCTGCCGTGATGTTCTGCCTTGCCTTGCCTTGACAGGTTTTTCCTATCATTGGCACGAGTCCTGCTGGGCGACATGTAGTGCAACCCTCGAGTTCATGCGGCCGACTCAGAAATCGGGCGAGTCAGAAGTCACTCACGAGATCGCGGTGACCTGGGTGTCATGGCGGAACGATGAGCTCCGTGTCGTATCTGTGGTGATATCACACTGCGACTCATATAGCGGGTGCCATGGATAGACTCGAAGGGACGGACATATGGATGGATAGTGGAGGAATTGGCGGTGACGTCCATATCCATGGGTCTTGGGGCCTCATTTGTATCCCCGTAACCAGCCACCTCAATTTGCAGGGGCTCCTCATTCATGCAGACGAAAATCACTGATAGCAAGGTACTCAACTCGAGAAAGTCTCTCTCTCAGGCTACCCAACTCCATCAAAAGAAACTCTGCTTCCCCCAATCTATGCCAGAAACAGAAACAGAAACAAAAACATGCTGGGTCCATGCACACCAAGTAAGTTCATCTTCCCCTCTGCGGCCCGTCCGCTTGTCCCCGAGACCTCACCTTCCGGGTCTAGCATCGGTAGCATCCTCCCTCCGCCATCCGGCTCCATGCATGCTACGGGTTTTAGCCCCGGCGGGTATGTGAGTTCAGTCACACCAGAGGGCCGTCCGCCGCCTGTGTGGCAGGCCACTACCTGTTCGTGATGGCTGATGGCTGCACCGTGAGGGGGTTCTGCAGTCCTACGGGAACGGGAGAAGCCTCAACTCGCGGGGCTCAAGACAAGAGATCTTCGGTGCGGGACTTGAGAGAGCAAAGTGTGACTTGTGTGGTGGTGGTGGAGTGGGTGCTTGAGTAATGAGCTGCGGGTTCATGTCCTTATCACCTCGATCTTGGGTACAGCGACCTTCCCACAGAGGATACTAATCACTTGATGGGAATAGGACTCGGTCATCCTCGCGTAACTCGGGCTGTTCATTGGACTTGTCTTTCGTGTGCTTTCGAGAGGTTACTGTACGTTTACATACGCTAGGGTGCATCGATATGAACAACCTAAGTAGCCCTGAGAAGAAAAGATGACCGGGACAAGAAACACTCTCAAGGAGATTCTTCAACAAGTGTTGAACTGCCTTGAAAGAATAAAGCGGATAGATAGAGTCAGTAACTTAAGGGGGAACTGTTCCTGTATGGCCTTCCAGGCTTCAGCTGTTCGCCGTTGACTGAGTGAGTGTGGCCCTTATCGCGGCACAATCAGGCAGCGAGTCCTCCAGAGATACGGACTGTCAGATTCGCTTCCCTGCAAGAATTAGATATCCACGGAATTGCAATAAGCAGAGTTGTTCCGAACCGCCCGCTCGACTGTAGGCATGGTGCTGCATCACGTGGATACCTGTCGCGTCCAAGTGCATCATTCTTTTCAACGCGTAATTACCGTCGCGTCTTACAAACGCTAGATCGACGTCAAATACTTTTGACCTGCCTTTTTGAGCTTCATTCTAGGGCGTCTCCATCAGGATTGTGTTGCTGAAGTGTCGTGAAATTGCTGATTAGAAACCCAGAGCTCTGAGTCAGACCGATTTTTTCCACGTCTGCCTTAGTTTTAGTGTTCTATCCTCAGTCTTAAACTCGTCAACTCGTCTGTTGAGTACTGCACCTAGACTTACCTGAAAATCCTTTCACTGCCGTCAGATCACTCTTGGCAAGGCCCTTTCCTCTGTCAGACAGTTGACTTTTCCAGGCCTAATTGCTCACTGCATCATGACCTCCGAAGACTTCTCAGTAGACGATGCTCTCATCGCCAAGGTGACCTCGTACGTCGAGCAGTACATGTCCAACTACGACGCATCCCACGACTTCAACCACATCCAGCGCGTCCTCCGCCTCTCGCACCACATCCAATCCCACACCCCATCCACCCGGCGCTCCCTCGTCACCCTCGCCGCTCTGCTGCACGACGTCGGCGACAAGAAATACCTCCGTCCCGGCGAGGACCCGTCCCGCATGGTCTCCACCCTTCTCACCTCCTTCGGCGCCTCGCCCACCCTCGCCGCCACGGTCCAGGCCATCTGCCTCGGCGTCAGCTACTCCTCGGAGGTCAAGGACCCGGCGCGCACGCGGAAACTTGTGGAGACGTATCCAGAGCTGGCGGTCGTGCAGGACGCTGACAGGCTGGATGCGATTGGCGCGGTGGGCATCGCGAGAACGTTTGCATTCGGGGGTGCCAAGGGCAGGACATTAGAGAACACCATGGAGCACTTCGATGATAAGTTGCTGTTGCTAGAGGGCATGATGAAGACGGAGGAGGGTAGAAGGATGGCGAGGGAGAGGACGGAGAGGCTGCGGCTGGTGAAGGAGTGGTGGCAGGATGAGACAGCCGGGCCGGCAGTGAAGACGGAAGAGGGTAAGGGTGAAGCCATCTAGAGATGGACTTGTGAAGCCGTCAGTCAATAAAAGTCTGCTCAAATTGAAGCCATACAAGATTGATGCTTGCTTACGAAATAACAACCAAGGTCAGACCATCTGCCTTTTACCGTCAAACCTTTTCTTGCAAAGCTCGACGTCACCAGCGGTATCGCCCTTCCCTCCCGGTGTTGGAGCTCCGCAACACTAAAAACACTAAAAACACAGTCATACACAGTCATATACCGGCCATTTGCCCTGCTTACCGGCCCTTTCGGCCTTCAACGTCCGTGGGAGAGAAGTGAAAGGTGAAAAGCCAGGGTCGTTTGGCCAATTGACCCTGTTGCGCCTGACTCGACGGTGGACCCGACATCGTTGGTCTTCTGACGCCCTTTGAGGCGGCCGGGATGAGAACCTCTGCGGACAGGGTGCATAGAGGAAAAGACGTCAGTAAATACCAACTTGCAAGACCGGGGAGATATAAACCAAAAGGGTCAGAAAACCCGCGCTTCCTTATTCCTCCTCATCTCTCTGCTCTCTGCTGTCAGCCATACCACGTTTTCTCTTATAGTTGGTGGACTTCCTCGACTCACCCACAAGTACAAGATACCACAGCCGCAATAACCACAATGAACGCCCTCCCCCCGGAGATCCTCCTCCAAATCCTCGGTCATCTCCCACCCCCGACTGTTAAGCACGCTCGCCTCACATCCCGAACCTTCAACGCCATCCTCGCAAAGCGCACCTTCGAGGTCCTTGTCTCCTTTCTCGACCCTGCAGTCGCCCAGCGCACTCTCGTAACCATCTCGCGCGATCCTCAGCGCCGCCGTTGCCGCCCGTCCATTTGGTCACCCCGATGCAGCGTGCCAAAGAACCTGCCCATCGATGAGGCCTTTCTCATGGCCCTGTGGGCCGGACTACGCGGGGACTCTTGGGCTGTAGAGATGGGTCTCAGCGGGGACAAGTTGGATATTGATGGATGGCAGAATGGCGTGGGGAAGGATGTTACCAAGGAGGAACTGAGGGAGGTCTTGTTTCGATATGCTCTCTATTTGAGCTATGTGTGTGAGAGGGAAAAGGAGCAGGACGCACCGCAGGCTTGGGTCTTTAATGCGCTTTGCAAGTCAGGACGCTGAGTGTTTATATCTACATTGACGAGTTATGATCACGATGAATTAGGAATGGAGCATTGTTTTGTAGCCAAATTTTCTTCTAGGCAACTTTTATATAGAGGGCATTAATTGAATCGAATTCTAGTCTAAAGGAATGATCGCTAGTATTAACGCAAAATTAGTATGTAAGTCGCGCGTATGTACTAATGTTGTACTGTAATAGACGCTTGAGTCTCATAAAACATTGGATTGCCCCTCTTCGCTCGACCCAATCACTTGGGTGTCCGCCGCGGTATCCCAGTTTCCAGACGCCGTTCGCTCTTGCGAAAAATTATGCCAAATGCCATGCTTTCATGCATCATGTAAGGATCGTGAAGTTGTTGATAGTCAAGGTAAAGGGGTCAGCAAGACCCATTGAATGCGAATATTAGATCAGGTAGGCAGCAGCAAAGCCAACGATGGCGAGGAGACCGGTTACAGAGTTCATCGCGGCGCCGGCGGTGGGGACAGTTTCCGGAGCCGAAGTGGGGCGCGACGGCACACGGTCGGCCGAATCATCGCCGCTGTTGCCGCCCTGGTTGCTTCCCTGGTTGCTGGCCTCGGCACCGTCACTGCCGCTGTCGCCGCCCTTCTCGCCATCGAGGCCCTTTCCACCATGAGGTCCCTTACCACCGGGGTACCCAGGGGTGGTTCCATTGGGGTGGACAGGAGCACCACCCGTGGGGGCAGGGTTGTAGGTATGATGAGGGGGAGGGCTGACGCCAGTAGGATTGTGAGAAGGCTCCTTAGGGACGGTATAGGTGACGGTTCGCGTCACGCTCTGACCGGGTTGAGTTGGGTGCGGGTAGACGTAGGTCTGGGTCTTGGTGATGCAGTCTGCTGGGTTTGTCGGCAGAGGCTTATTGGGCTTTCCGGGCTGGGTAGGGTTGGGCTTTCCAGGCTCGGTAGGGTTGGGGTATGCGGGCTCGTGAGGCTTTCCAGGCTGATGAGGGACCTCAGTGACAGGGCAGACCGTCGTAGAGACGGGAATGGTCTCAGTGGTGACATGACCAATAGGGCAATCAGTGACCGTGGGGGGGCATTTGGTGACGGTATATGACTTTGTGGTGTAAACGGTGCTGGTTGTGTACTTCTCAGTGACAGGGCAGACAGTCGTGTAGACGGGAATAATCTCAGTGGTGACATGACCAATAGGACAATCGGTAACCGTGGGCGGGCACTTAGTGATGGTGTAGGTGTTCGTGCTGTAAACAGTGCTAGTGGTGAGATCGGGATAAGTTTGGTGAGTGGGCTTGGTGGTGTTGTTGATGGGATGGGTGTAGATAGTTGTGAAGCCGGGGGCATGAGTAGTCGTGTAGCTGGGCTGGTAAACCTCGGTCTTTTCTGATGGAGTGTTTGTGGGTTCGCTGTAGACAACGGTCTAGGGACTCTTGTTAGTATAAGTGAAGAATGTGTGATTCTGTTCGAGTCGATACTCACGTCCTTCTCACCGTAGTGAGCGTTGGCAACGGCTGCCGCAGCAGCAATAATGATTCCCGAAGTCTTCATGATGGTTGTTGGTGTTGAGTGTTTGGGGTCAACGAATGTAGTATGTCGTGATCGACGATGCTAATCTTTGAACGAAAGACGATGGTGTGTTGGGATGATGAGAACAAGCTGATGGTCAGGCACGGCTTTCCTTATATCTATCTTGCTGGCCAGGCGGCCTAATTTGTTGGGTGTGTAAGCGAGATAGAGCGGAGCCGGCTAAGAGTTTGTCACATCGATGCTATTCGGGGCCAATGGCGGCCGATCCAGTAGCAGGGCATGGCGAAGTGACTGTTGGAAATGGCGATACGATACGAGGTGCGGGTTGTCGAGTCCGAAGACCCTGGATTGCCGTATCGCTGACAGCCATTTACGACCCTCCCGCTATCTCCCAAATAGGCAGCGTGACAAAACAAACCAGGCGATGTTACCGGACCCGTTATCTTCAACCAGAAGCGGGCCACGCCACGCCCACGATGCGCCAAAGGCCCAGCTGGACCTCACGTCATCTGCAAACTTGCTCAGTCCCCACGCACGTAATACAATACGCAGACTCACGGAGGTACAGTAGGCTTCGAAATAGTGGCGGCGTTGAGCCTCAGTCAGCGGTGCGCCTCTGCTGGCGAACTCGCCGATGAGTGACGGAAGGGCCCTGGATTGGGCAAGACGATCGAACCCTCCAGGGGCGTGGTGGCTATGCCATACTGCAACGATTTGATTCGATGCAAAAGCTTAAGCAGCCAGTTGCCCGGGCGAGGCGGAGGCAACGTTAGGTTAGGCTAGGTTGTAGGGCTGGCCATCAAGAAGTGACAGGGGCTATTCTTGGAAAAATGGCGTTCTCCGTTCGAGTTGGCGGGCTGCCATGTGCCCTGTGCCCTGTGCCGGGGTTGCCGGCGTCGGTGCGGCGATGCTCTGCTCACCAGTCACCACCAGTCACCACTAGTCACCACCGAGATGGAGCCGTCAGTTGGCACACTTTGGATCCCAGGTTGGAACCCAGAACCCCGGATTCCTCGTAGAATCAGCCAGACTGTTGGATTGTTCTAACGAGTTTAAAGGCCCGATGACTTCATCGTGAATAAGCTCCAGAATCTCGGGGCCCAGATGTGCTTCGGTCTCTCCAAATAGATCGCTGCGGGCCGTGACCAGGATCTGGCGATTGTGAAGTCAAGGTGTCCCGTCCAGACCGGCCTTGTCGCATACCGTATCCGTACATTGTGGGAAGATAGTGACTCGTTGGGTGACTCAATTGGCAAGTGACCTTTTACCAACAACCCTCTTCGTGTCCTTTCTGTGCCCTTCCACACCGAAGCAGGGTCGATTGGCCTCATGTCACGTATTTTCTTACCCGTGTCGGTTCATAATAGTCATTCGCTATTCCTCGCTCGTGTAACATGACACCCTCTCCTCAAAAAAGAAGAATGTCTTTCGCCTATTTTAGAAAACCATGCGAATGCCACTGGCTCGTAAACTTCCGTTCGCGAAGTTGATCTAGAAGCCGGTGCAAATCACCCGCCGTAACGTTGCGCGGACTTGACACTTCCCATGGGTGTGGCTTGAACTCAGCCCACTACCTTAGCCCACCAGCCCACCAAGCCCTCAGCCTCAGATGGCGTCGCTGGCTAACGTGGATGCCGTCCATCCGGCAGTGAGCACTGCCGACTGCTTTGCAATGGCTTTTGTAGTATATATCCTGTAGGCCTCCGTCAGAGCCGAAGCCACGCGTTCTTTCTCGGAGGAGAGCTTGTGAAAACCCGTCCTTGGAAAACCCCGTTGGAAAATGGAGAATGTAGGTACTGCCTACGTATCGCCTTCGGTCCCCGTGAATCAGGTGACATCGACAACTTCAGCACTCGCCCAAGCGACATGGAAAAGACGTGATAGCATGAGCGAATTAACAAGGATCTGGAGACCCAAACGACATCGTTCCCCGCACCGAGGTCGTATGGTAGCAAGATCAGGCTGAATGGCCATCTCACAACGTGCTGTTGCGGAGGTGAGCTCATTTGCTCAGAAATGGGCTGAAAGCCTCGGGTTGCTGGAGGTAATCATCTCTCTGATCTCGAGATCCTGCAGGAGCCGAATTCCTGTCCGCATGTCGTTATCGGCGGGGCATGGGGATGAACGCTTGCCAAGGCTCTACCTGCTGGACCGCCGATGAAGCCAGAAACTGTGCTCCTTCTTGCATCCTTAGCTTGTGATAGGATCATCCTTAGCTTGTGATAGGATGCATCCGTGCAGGTCGTGGGGGCATGTATGAAGGGAGAGGCTTACTTCAAGCAGCGGAGAAATCCATCTCGAATGAGTTCTGCAATGTTGCCGTGGGTTGCACAAGGCCTCCAGGGCGAGTATCTTGAAGTAAGGCTCTAAGTTTTACAGCCACAAGTTTGTCGATATCAAGCCGAGAAGTCTGGGGGAAGAAGTTGGTGATGGCTGCAGAGGTGGATCAACGCTCGGACGAAGAGCCGTAGAGAACACCAAATGAATATGATCTGGAAGACAAGGTAAGAGATCGCAGTCTTATAGAGCATACAATAGAGGAATTGGCTTTGACTGAATATTGGATTTACCAGGCTGAACCATTCCTGGAGATCAAATGTGCAATGTCCTTTATGCATCCTTGAATAGACGTGATACAGACTCAGAAGGCATCATTTTTAACCAGCCACGGTTTTTTATCAGTTGGATAAACATGCAGGGTTTTTCAAAGGGGCTTTCTTTCTTTTTTCTAGGTTATCATTGTACTACGATGTTAGAAGGTTCGTTGTTCATCAAGTCATGTTCCTGTGATGCGTAGGACGGCGACGTTTTCTTGTGGCATTATGTTAGGCTCACCTACCACATGCAAGCCGGAAGAGAATTGAAGCCAAGGCAAACATTTTAGCGAGTCTGCATATATCCATTATCGGGACCCATGGTTGAGGAAACAACAAGCGAGTCCGTGTTTAGCGAAGAAACCAGAAAACATGCAGTGGTGGGTGTTGCTGGCACAACCCGCCCACATCAATTGCTCCGCGCAACTCGCAAGCATGGGAACGGCTTCCAACCCCTACAGTAGGTAGATTAGGCAAATGAATAGAAGGCGACAAAGTTCGACGCCATATTCTAGAAGATGAATGTTAGATGCAGGGACTCAGGGACGCATTACTTCAGGGGCTCATTGTCAGGGGCTCATTGTCAGGGGCTCATTGTCAGGGATTAAGCGTCCTCGTGAGAACACACGGACTGAAGCCATCTCGATGGGCTAATCATTGGCCTGAGCGTACGCCTGCAGGGCTGGATCTGGGACGCGGGAGACCATTTTATGTCTCATCTTGTGTTGCAACGTCAGGTTCTGCACCAGCATACAGCGCTCCCAAATCCATGCTACCAATCGGCAAGTTAATGCTTCCGACCTGTCTGGGCCAACCTGACGAGAAGACAAGGTGCCTTAATCTGAGCCAAACCACCAAAATGGCCATCGTCAACCTGCTCTACCTGTGCCAGACTAATAAGGGCAACGAGAAGACCCTGGCCGGTACTGTACGGATACTCGCTCCGCTTTGCGCGACTTGCAGCAACGGATTCTGATTCGGTTCACGGACCTGCAAGAGCAAGAGAAAAGAGGGCCGTGAGGGTTGTGAGCGAGGCCGAGTGGGAGAGGCGCCTTGAGTCGTGAGTGGCCATCCAAGACACCACTTCTGCGCGCCTGCAGATGCCCATAGGCCGCAGTTATTTTTTTCGTCTTAGTGGCCTCGTTCTGGGGTTGCGTCTGCGACTCGGCCGATTCGTCCCCGAAGCAAGCGTCCTCAAGGCAAGGAGGTTGGTGAGGGTGAAAGACGATGCTTCATGCAGCGCCTCATAAGTTGAGGATTCAAAGTTGAGAGCTGATTGCCACGAGTAAGGAGGAAATAAAGGAGATGCCTCAATGCGAGGAGCACATTGGTTGACGGCCGGAGTCAAATCGATGGACGCCGCTGTGTGATTGATTCCACACGGGCATCCAGCCAGCCATGGATGTCATCATTCCGGGCTATCAACCATGCGGGTTTCAAAAAACGCTGCATAGGGAGGATTGCTGATGAGTAGTCAAAATTAACTCAACATCCTGTGGGCAAATTCAAGCCAAGGTTACGCTGATCTTTATGTCTGCTCATCCAGTGTGCGGTGTTTTTGGCTACCCACCTGTCAACCCAGGAAAGCTGGCGTCTTGCATCAACAAGTGCGTAATAATCTGAGAGCGGGGCTTTTGTTTCTTTCTTTGCGCTCCAAGCCAGGTTACTATCCCTGCAGTTTTCGGCAGTGAGGGTACTGTAATGGAAAGAAGAAAAGAGCGAGTCCAGGGTCTTCAGTCCAATGCCAGACTGGCATCCAACTCCCCTCCAGCTTTCTGCATGCCGTCTCCACCAGGTTCAAGCATCCATCCATCCAAGGCATCGCACTGTCTCACAGTACGAGTAGACGCCATGCCGTCGGCTCAGATTTGAGACTCCAAGATCTGTCCAATGAACTGGTTCCAGGGACCAACCAGTTTTCCCAAGGTTTGCTCTGGAGCTAGAAGACAAGGAACCTTATCCCTTGCGCGCACGGAAGCGCCCTCTTCGGACCGTCCCAGCGAGATCCATCCACTTACTCCCCCCTCGTAAGACGTCGCTCTGGTGCCACGGCCTCTGTGCCAGCTGAGTAGGACATCTGTCCGCCATTGCATCGCATTGCGCATGCAGGCAAGGCTGGCGACTCGACAAGACGGGATCCAGATGGCTGATGAAGACGGCAACCCCCCTGCTTGAGGTTGCGTCAGTGCTCCAGTGCCAAATCGCCAATCCCCACTGGGGAGCCACCAAGAACTTGACACTCTTGCACTGGGCGACTTCACTGCCCGGAAGAAGCCAGTTGGTCCGGGCCACTGGGCCACTGCAGCTCGTGAAATGCACCCGCTGGGAACCACTGAAAAGGTCGCTGAGACCACTGAGGCTGCTGAAAACCTCGCCCCCTTAGCGCCTCCCGCACGTAGTCCCCCCTTAGGCCCTAGACTGCAACTTACTTCTTCTGGGCTTGATTCCCCGTCATCTCTTCCTCGTCATCACCTCACCTTATCTTCCATCTCATCCTTCACCCCCGGTTGCCTACCCTTTCTTGCTCTTCAACCGCATCGGTTCCTGTGTCTTGAACTTCAGTATCATCGAGCGGCCCTGACACGAAATCCAATTTTCACATTTTCCACGTCAATATCGACCTCACTATGCGTATCCTAGTGTCGCGCTCGATCCTCGACTCAACATCCTGAGCCAAGTACACGATACTGCGCTGCGTGTCGGTTCATGCCTGTAGCCGCGCCCTACCTGTCGCTTGCTGGCCAAGACCTGTCTTCTGTCGCAAAAGCGCATCGCCTTCTTGCTTGCATGTCTTGGATTGCTGTCTAACCTGTCGCTTCTGTTGTGTGCCGCAACCTTTCCAACCCTGCTACCCGACGGATCGCTGCCAGCATGCGAACGCCAACCCGCCCCAACACCGTCATCGCGAAGCATAAGCATTAAAAGTCTCTGGCCACTCAGAGTCATGCTCTCAGCTGCACACTCTATTTCTTCGCCCGTCATGATGGCAGCCCCTACCGATTCCTACGAACCACCCCTCGAGGCTAGCCTCGCTGGCCAAAGGCGGTTCAAAAAGCACAAAGTTCTTCCACGTCCTCGTCACGACAAAACGACAGAAATTCCAATTCAAATCGCGAGCGCTACTCCGCCCAGACATGATCTGATCATTGATACCTCTCGTCGTGGCAACGGCGCTCAGCCGTCAAGCCCACGAACTCTTAAACATCAGTCGCGAAGGATTGGCAGTGGCCCAGATTTGCCCCCAACACCTCCGAGGCACTCGCGCAAGTCCTCTGATAATTCGTCTGGTCAAGCTGGCAGTCCAACCGCGACCGACATCGCATTACAGACGCCTCAGCAATCACATCTACGACCGCCAACGACACCTCCTAATCAAAAGAGTCCGCCTACTCCTGATGTGACGCCGCCTCAGCCCACTAACCGCCCGAAATTGTTGCGCCCAGATTTCGGTGATCCCGCTGGATCAAGTACCACGACCGCTGGCTCTCAATCTGGCTCATTCAAGACCGCCCGGGAAGAGCCTTTATCGTCCGAAGATGAAGGAAAGTCTGCAGCCACTAAAAATTCGCAGTCGACTGTGCGCCAAGTGTCTGACACAAGTGCTCGCATTCCAAAGCCTGAAGCCCTGGGCCTCGCTTTGGCTAGTTTGGCACCTCGCTCAGAGGGCAGCAGCGCGTCCAGATCAGGGGCAGATTGGGGTCACAATGATAGCGATTGGGGTTCTGTGAGCGAGGTAGAGCAAGAATGGGACCACAACTTGCAAAGGCTGGTGACAGTCAAAAAGCGACCCGATCCTCTGGACATACCCAGATCCAATCCGCAGGGAACGAAGGTTGTTGAAGCCAATATGGTAACTCCGACACAAGCGACCAAAGCAGTACGAAACATGCCGTTGCACCAGAGGACGGAGACTGCCTCCTCGCCCAAAGGTCCTTCAAATCGCGACAGCGTGGCCTCTGCTCCATCAAGTACAACCACCTCCGCCAGTTCTGACGCTCGTAGAGCATCGGCTATCTCAACTAAATCGACCCTCTCAACAGTCGTGGAGGCCTATCTTTTTGATACGACCCCGAAGAGGCAGAGGACCTTGCGCCACGTCCGAAAACAAACTGCCTTGAGAGACCCTATCGATGCGTCACCGAGCTCAACGGCCAACTCTTGCAATTTGGACAGATCGCTGAGAGACTCGCGAGCTCGGATTCGCCCCGATGGCGTGAAACACGAAAGCCAGGCTTCAAGCACAACGCTTAATTCCCTCTCAAGCGGCAGAGCCAGACGAGAGGTCTATAAATCTCGTGGTATACCCGTGGTTGTGGTCCCAGATCGGCTGTCGTCCCATAAATCCAAGTCCAGTAAAGAACCGTCTTTGAGGTCTCATTCGAGCCGTCACTCGAGCCGCACCCCCAGTATCAGCCCAGCGCCTAATGACAGTTCAACAGCAAAGGACGAAGCTGCTGTGGTCCGGCGTCAGTCTCGAGGCCGTACCAGTTCTGTGCCCGATAGCTCGGATGAAAGGACTATGGATTATCCACCCATCGTGCCGACTCGTTCATCCTCTCTCTCGGCTCCCACGAGCCGCAATGGCTCAAGAACCAGTTCATTGACCGCTGACAGCATCAAGATTCATAATGCTCTGCAGGAATCCCTCAACAAGAAAAAAGAGGAACCGAAGCTCCCTGATATTATATTTCCGGAAGATGCGCCGGCTCCATGCACTATCTCCAATGCATCTGATAGAGATTGGGCCCATCACCAACCGAGCTCTGATCGCCACGACGATTACTTGTTCGTCAAGGGATATAGCTCACAAAATACACCTTTCTCGTTGGCTTCTGTTGAAACGAGTGGGACTAATCCAGTAGTTTCGGAGGCTCTGGCAGTGCAAATGTACCCTCATCAAAACTCCTCCGTATTGATGGTGGATCATTCGGCGAAGCCATCCGAGTCACCCGACGAGAATCAGAAGGAGAATGATGATTTGGAAGTACCACTGCCAACAGATTCATCAGGGGAGCTTCCTGTCACGCCTCCTCAGCCGAAGTTCTCGCTTGACGATGTTGATTCTCCGCTTCGAAACCCACGGGCACCTCCTGAGCCACCCAGTCACCCGCCGGCTATCAACTTTATTCCTGCAACTCCGTCAGGCACGACACCAGCTCATGAGAAGATGGTTCAGATGGGCAACTACTTTGAGGCGACAGGGGAGAAGCCTCCTCGCCGTCCCTCGATGGTGCGCCGCGCTTTTAGCCGCACTCGTCGTCACTCTGTCGATTATGGGCCATCAACGTCGAGAGCTCCAAGTTTCTTGACTCGGACATTATCCCTCTCGCGTACCGGCCGAATCAAGGGAATGCCTAGCTTGGAACGTGAACTAACATACCCCAGCCCTGACGACAGTCCAGCGGAGGAGGACAAGCTGCACCCATTCTGGCGTCCTCAATGGTCCAGCGAGAACTCGGATGAATATGATGAGGACTGTGACGACGACTGCATTCACTTCCCAGACGAACCTGTGCATCAAGTTTACCGATATCCTCCTGTAGATAACCGACCCAAGGGGCCTCAAAGGAGCTTCAGTGCCAGAATGAAGCGCACGTTTGCTGTCCTTCCTCCTCGTGAGGAATCCTACTACACTAGTTACGACTGGCACGGTACTGAGCGGCGCACCATCGGACGAAGCCCTAGTGGGAACCTTCGAGTTATGCGACATCGCGCAAGCTTCGATTCTCTGCGACGAAGCTACAACGACGAGGAGAGGCCGCACTCTGCGGACGGGGGGGTCAAGAAACCGTTCTGGCGAACGGGTAGTGTCCAGAGGCGAGCCAGCAAGGAGAGAAGAAGACTCTCCCTTGGAAGCAAGCTAGAGGAGCTCCAGAATCTCCCGCGCAGATTCAGCGAAAAGAGACGCGAGAAACGGTCGCAAGAGCTCCGGCAAAAGATCAGCGGACCAAGGGAGGTTCGCGATGGAGTAGGAGACGTCATTCGGTCCAGCACTGCACGCGACCACTATCGATCTCCCGGGCGGGCTTGAAACCATCAAGTTCCTAGGCTTTGTTGCCACACACCTTGTTCCTGGTTTGGCCGAGGTTGACTCGGCCATTACATCACGCAGAATTGCTGTTATGGTCGGAAAAGATAAAGACAAAAGGTTCATGATTGAGATGATTTACGCGTTACGAATGATTCTGGCTTACGGAAACGATATTGCTCACGATTTGTTATTTGAAGTTTTGATCATGGAATGGGTTATATGGAATGCAATTGAATGGTGGTGTTTCCACGTTGCTTCTCTCCTTTAGTGGAAGTGGCTGTTCATGTAAGATGTATATATATATATACCAAGGTCGAATTGTTGTTGCTCGAGATGACGCAGTGCCGGTACAAAAATCTCTCGTGGCTGTTCTTATCAATGATTGATTGAACCAGTGTTCAGCTCTGATGTAGAGTTGATATAATATCGGCTTCAATTACAAGGATGAATCAAAATATATCTTTTCAGAGTCTAAGGATGCAAACAAATACTTGTCCATTTTCCCCAGATCTTGTCCCAAACGCCTGGTTCGCCAATGATGCTATGAATACAATCAGCCAGAAACTCATCCCTCGCTATCGTAGTCGACACTCATCGCCGTTCCTGTCCAGGAGCTCCTAGAGGAGCAAACCCAGGCGGCGGAGCGCCACCCGGGGGGAACCCTTGGCCGGGTGGAGGCATGCCGGGCATTCCGAGGAAAGGTGGAGGAGCAGCACCCGATGCACCAGGAGCCGGGGCTCCGGGTGCTCCAGGAGGCGGAAAAGGGAAGCCACCGGGAGGTGGAGGGAAAGGAAGGCCGTTAGGAGGCATGCCGTTGGGTCCAGGAGGGAACGGGGGCATGGGAGGCATGCCGCGACCGCCACCAGGAAGTGCTGGAAGATATCAGTGGCAGGCTCAGTTGCAAGTGCGTGAGAAGAGGCACATACGTGGGAGGCCTTGGGGGAACTGGCCTGGAGGCGCACCAGGCATTCCTGGGAAGGGCGGCGGGATACCTAGAGGGAGTCAGCATCTCTGATTGTTCAATTTGGGAGCTTGATATTGCTCTTTGACATACCGCCAGGGAAGCCAAACGGAGGCGGAGGAAATCCTTGGCCGGGTTGGTTCTGGGGAAGCATTGGATTTGCGTGGGCCTGGCCCTCGGCAGCGTAGGAGGAGGTGATGGAGTCGATGACGGACTGGGCCTTTTCGTGGCCAATTTCTAGCGAAACGAAGGGTCAGTTTACGAAGTCGCGCTGCGATTCCAGAGTGACGTACGCTGGTAGTAGTCTACCACGTTCCTGAGATGGTTTCGGCCGCTGTTGTGAGCCTTGCGCACACTCATGGAGTCGTGCGTAAGGTAGACGTCGCAATAGTCGCCTGGAGACAAAGGTCAGTTGGAGGGGTCTTGAGCGTGTCGGGTCGGGCGCATCGAGGAGAGCTTACAAAAGACTGCGACGGGTGTTAGCGATTGTCTTTGGATAATGAACAGACTCGTTAAAGATTGAACTTACACTTGGGCATCGTGACTGCAATGCGCGACCGCGAATCTGGAGATAGGTGGTGTGGTGATAGTGTGTTTGGGTATTTGGGTGTTTGGACCACGATCTTGGGGCGCGAAAGCGAACAGAAGTCAACGAGGCTGGCTTCACACGTGATGGCGGCAACAAGGCCAGCGCCAAGACGCTATCTGATTGGTGTCGCGGCTAGTAGGGGCTCCTCCTGCCGCATGTGGGGCCCAGCGCGACCGGGACACCTTTCAGTTCAGATGCAAGCCCCTTGTCGAGCTCGCAGAACATCCTACGTAGCCTTTCCTCTCCATCCCACGACGAACCGACTATAACGACAAAGGCGAGAGAGAAGGGTTCTTCCCGCTACCGTCACACAACTCAATTACAACCATGGCACTCCAACGCTCGTTGCTGCAGTACCTCTGCAGCGTCTTGCTGCTCGTTAGCGCTACCAGCGCTCTCAAGTTCGACCTGATCGCACACACTGAGGGCTCCAACAAGGAGCGCTGCGTCCGCAACTTTGTCGGCAAGGACACGCTTGTGGTTGTGACGACGACCGTCGATGGATACAAGGGCGATGGCATGATGGTGAATCTTTACGTATGTTGCGCCGCTGTCGAGGAATGCGAATGAGATAGAAGTCTAATGGACCTTTGCAGATTCGAGATGCCGTTGGCAATGAGTACGGCCGTCCCAGGGACGTTGTTGGAGAGTCGAGGACTGTCTTTACCTCACACGCCGATGCTGCCTTTGATGTCTGCTTCGAGAACGTCTACACTGGCTGTACGTAACGCCTCTCGTCACATGCTATTCGCCTCCTGCTTCGTTCCAAACTAACAACCTCTTTTAGCTAAGCGAATCAACAACCCTACCCGCCACGTCGAGCTCGACATCGACATTGGCGCCGACGCCAAGGACTGGTCCGCCATCCAGGCCACCGAGAAGCTCAAGCCCGTCGAGGCCGAGCTCCGCCGCATCGAGGAGATCACGTCCGAGATTGTCACCGAGATGGAGTACCTCCGCACTCGAGAGCAGAAGCTGCGAGACACCAATGAGAGCACCAACAACCGTGTCAAGTGGTTCGGCATCGCCACCACCTGGCTGCTCATCGGCCTCTGGGCCTGGCAGATCATGTACCTCCGCGCCTACTTCCGATCAAAGCACTTGATCTAGAATGTGTGTTTCTCAGAATGCGTGCGTCTTGTCTACGGAGGAAGGCTCTCGAGCCGCAGAGAGCCAAATTTCGTCTTTGTCGAGAGAATAAATAGAAGGGGCCCGTGTAGCATCACGGCCTGTGGTCTCTCAGAGGCTGTGTCTAATTGTGGCAGTGGTTTGAGTTTCCGGGCATGCTGGCGTTGGAATCCGTGGCATGTCCATGGTTGGAATTGGAAAACGAGGCTACCTAGGCTGTCGGAGCTGAGGCCCCATTGACGAGCTGAGTGTAACAAAAGTCATGACAGAGCAATAATCTATGTCCATATATATCAAGCTTGTTAACGAAGCATTTCAGAAGAGGACACACGATCTATAACAACCTGGAAGTTGACAATTGAAACAAGAAGTGTGGCGTGTGCTGAAGTTGTGGCTGGATTGCTGACTATCTAACCCACAGAACTGATTTAATTGGTGCGCTGATAATCCGTCTCTGACTCAAAGGTGGGAAGGTGCTGAAGCCGCGGCGCCCCTCCACGGCGACCCCAGATAGAACGTAGAACGACCCCGCGATACTTCGACCCTTTGAACAAAGAAACCCTTTTTGAAACAGCGCCGGAAAAGGTCGAAACAATAGAAGGTCAAAAACTAAAAGGTCGGAATAATGGCGGATCTGAACCCTCCCAGTACGGTCCTTCAAGACCAGGATATCAACCCTTGGTCTGTCGAGGGTGCGCAGGGCGAGAATGGCGAAGTCGCGGCCATCAACTACGACGCTATTTGCCAGTGAGTGCCACCCAGAAGTCGGTCGCTTTCTCGGCTGGAAACTAACTGACCGATGCAAGGAAATGGAAGACGTCAATCATTGACCAGGAGCTTCTCGAGCGCTTCGAGAGAGTGACGGGCAAGAAGCCGCACCGCTGGCTCCGACGCGGCCTCTTCTTCAGCCATCGCGACTTTGACAAGATCCTCACCAAGTACGAGCACGGCGAGCCCTTCTTCCTCTACACTGGCCGTGGCCCCAGCACCGGCAGTCTTCACCTGGGCCACACCATTCCCCTCGAGTTCACAAAGTGGCTGCAGGATGTCTTCGACGTGCCCCTGGTCTTCATGTTGACTGACGACGAGAAGGCCTTATTCAAGGACACCTTGACGTTTGAAGAGACGCTGTCGTACGCTATGGAGAATGCGCGGGACATCATTGCCCTTGGTTTCGATGCCAAGAAGACCTTCCTGTACAGCGATCTGAAGTACTTGAGCAACCACTTCCTCATGAATGCTTGGGAGTTTTCCAAGCTGGTCACCTTCAACCAGGTCCGTGGAGCCTTTGGTTTTAACGAGAGGTAGGCAGGCCAGTCCTATCCTATGCATTCTTCCGCCGTCTACTAACTCCAGCAAGCACCAACATTGGCAAGATTTTCTTTCCCTCGGTGCAGTGTGTCGCTGCTTTCGCAACCTCCTATCCCGAGATTTGGTCTGACGAGCCCTCGCCCGTTCGCACCAAGCAACTTGGCAAGATCCAGTGCCTCATTCCTATGGGCATCGACCAGGACCCCTACTTCCGCCTTGTTCGAGACAACGCCCACCGCATGAAGAACCCCTCGCCCAAGCCTGCCCTGATTCACTCCAAATTCCTTACCGCGCTGCAAGGTGTAGGTGGCAAGATGTCTTCGTCGAACCCCAACTCGGCCATTTTCATGACCGACACTGCCAAGCAGATCAAGGTACGTCTGGATTGTCGCCCAGCCAAGTCTCGACGACAGCCACTAACATCATTTCCCCTGTAGAACAAGATTAACCGCTACGCTTTCAGTGGTGGCCGAGAGACTCTCGAGGAGCACCGTGAAAAGGGAGGAAACCCCGATGTCGACGTGGCTTACATCTATCTTACCTACTTTGAGGATGACGATGAGAAGCTCGAGAAGATCTACAATGACTACAAGAGCGGCGCTCTTCTAACGGGCGAGCTGAAGAAGCTGGCGATCGAAGCTTTGCAACCCTTCGTACAGCACTTTCAAGAGCGAAGAAAGGAGGTGACGGACGAGGTGCTCGAGTCGTTCATGAAGCCCCGGAAACTGCAGTGGGGTGGCAACCCAAACCCCAAGCCCAAGGAGGACAAGAAGAAGGAGAAGACTGAGAAGAAGACCGAGGATAAAAAGGTCGAGTTGCCTGATAGAACGGCCGAGCCTTCAGCCTAGACACTGGATCTCGGTCGACTTGGGCTCGGACGAGCTGGTACCCTCTAACAGTACTGGCTTGTGGCCACTGGCCATTGAGACGAAACGCTCTGAATGGGACCAAAAGAACAAGAAGATTACGAATAAATGGAGCCATTAGAAGTTGGCGGCGGCGGCATTGTAAGATGCATTTGAGATACTCAAAAGAGAAGAGAAGAAGAGTATGTGAATCTGAATCTGCATTCATGGTCCGCTGCACCTAATGCCACGCCTCCTTGCATCCATATCAACACAAAGCACGTATAAACAAACCCCTGACTCCCAGTTCCTCTTGCCTCATCGTCCAAGTTCTAGAGGGGGAATGTCGGGGGAGGAAAAGGGCGGGTGAATAGAAAGGTCCATGATCTCATCTCGTCTCATCTCGTCATCAATGTCATAGGCTGCAGAAAACAGTAAAACAAAACAGGGACATCGAGTCCCTCGTTCAGTCAGGTCCGAGATACTGTTCCTTCACCCGCCCCCTTCAGGCAGGATATTCCCCAGGCTTCTTAAAACCTCCATGACGGGCATATCCCTAGTTCCCGCCCTGGCCTTTTCTCTCTCCTCACGTTGACGGAGACGCAGGGCACTGACGCTGAGTACCTTGTCCGCCTCTTTTCCTGCGACCAGGACACGCTGCTCGAGCTTATGGACGTTATCGGTGAGCTGGTCAATCTGAAATTCGAGCGACAACTGGATAGTCCGTAGCCGCGATTCCGTCTGTGATCGAACAGCGTCGAACGATGCTTTCTCGTCTGCTAGAAACCCCCTGATCTTGCCTTCTTCGGGATCTAGAAGATCGAAGTCTGGCAGAATGATGGGACCAGTTTCGCCTTCAGAGAAAAGGGGTAGTTGTTCAGGCGGTGGCTTTCTTATTGCTTGCCAGGCTTTCTTTTCTTCTTGTAGTCTATTAAGAGTCAGCACCTAGAGCTTCCGATAGAAACCATTTCCTTCACACACCTTTTGATATTGACCTCTAATTGAGCCAGCTTCTCATTGAGCTCTATGTTTCGGGGATTGGGCTTCATAACCACAGGACCCTTGGACACGTCGTCGTCTCTGCTAAACCAGTCCGAGAATTCAGACCGAGACGCGAAGTCCTTAAGCAGCTGGTCTTGAATTGCACGAGCTACTCAACGTCAGTACTCCCGGCCTCTGGAAAGCGCTCAACGGAGAAAATATCTGGAGTGCTTACCACCGAGAATAGCATTCGAGTTTGGCGTTCCATGAGGGGGCTTCCCTGCTAGAGAGCGTTCACCACACCATGTCAATAGCTGCTTCATTCGCCGTGGCTCTGTCAAGCCTTCTGCTTCAATGTGCTTGTAAAAATCCGCCGGACTGACTTCTCGGTGCGGTATTGCTGTCTGGCCGCTCTCGATCAGGGAACTCGCCCTTCGCCCTCGCATGCCTAAGCTACTCCGTCTATTGGTGTTGCCCTTCTTTCGCATCTCCTTGTTCCGGTTGATGACAGGCGTGTCGCTCATCGGCAGGGCGATCTTGGCTGATTCCACTGACGCTTCATGTTGGGGGGACTGATCCCAGTCTGGAGGTGGGCGAGGAGGTGATTTTGCGCGACGACCGCGCTTTTGTAATACGCCATTTGCTTGGGAGACTGGTTGGAGGACCCCTTCCTCTAGCTTTTCCCCCGATACTCGCACGCTTCGCCTGGTTTGCCTCTTAGGAATCTTGAGTGGTGGCTCCTCGGCAGACACGTCCACACTCGGTTTTCGTCTGGTAGACTTCCTCGTCGTGGCCGTCGCGGTCGTTTCCCTCAGAATTGGTTCTTCCTCCGCAATGCTCCCGTTGGTCGCTGAGCCCTTAGCAGCGCGTTGCTTTGCTGCTGGCCGTCCCTTCCCAGTCTTCTTAGTTGGCTTTGGCTCTGGCACCGGCACCGGCACCGGCGCTGAGTCCGCTGCCTTCTCCGTCTTCGCTCTCTTCGACTTTCGGACAAACTGGAAGTCATCGTCGCGTTCATAATCGGCCGTTGCTGCGTTGTGGTCAGCGCGCGGTCCCAGCTGCGCGTCATCATCCATCTACCTACCGGCGAGACGCTTGCTCGTCCGTCGCTCCGGTTGGTTGCTCATGCTAATAACTTGAAGCGGCGGCCGGGTCGTCACCAGGGTCGTCATGAGTGGCGCATTCGGGGACGATTGCGCTCTAGAATCCCCAGTGGTGGTGGTGGGAAGTCGACGGTGCTCTGAGTCGGTCGCGGAAGCTCGAGAGGCGCGTCGCGTCGTGATCGATGCACGTGCCGCTGACAGTCTAAGTCTTTTGAAGGCGCGCGTTGGTTCTGTCTCGATTCAATTCGCGATGACTCGGTCCGGCTGCAGGTTCGTGGATGGAGATTTCCGGCTCGCGATGTGGTTGTGATGGACGAGGCGCATCACCTTGTTTACATGAGGATTGACTTACCCAGCTTTCACGCTAAGCCTATCTAGGACCTTTGAAGTGCCGCCCCACCTGGCCCAAACTGGAACCCAACTCAACTCCTCCTCACCAAAAAGAATGTCGTCACTGCCAGCCCGCCTCGAGGGACGTGAGTTGCTGTTTCTACGCAAATTGGCTGTTCAAAACATGTCTTCCACGTATTGGAACTTTGCGATAATTTGATCGTCCTACTCTTCAGCGGGATAATGCCTACGAGCTACAGGCTTTGAACGACTACAGCCACATTCTGCCTCTCGAGGTTGGCATTGGCTTGTAACGGCCACTTGTGTGCGGCTCCAAGCAAAATATTGTCACCTCAAACGGTAAACCATTCTAACGAAACTCATTTATACTCGTCGTATTTCATTGCGCAACTATCATTCATTGAATCAAGTAGCCTTTTGTTGCTTGCAGCTACTTACAAAAACATAAAATCCGAACACCAAAGACGTTCATCCCCGAGGATCCGAATCCCTCAAACGCCCCCCAGGCAAAAGCAGCCCGCCTGGCCAAACACCATTTTGATGTACGCGTTCCGTGTGCCTTGCCAAAATACTTACGTACAAAGTTAAAAAGTAGTAAGGGCGCTGTCTCTAGACGTGACCCGCTTTCGAGAAAAGCGTCCCCGTTAGAAAATTGCGTGAACTTTGTCTCCAAACCTCGTTCATAACCACGAACCCCAGACACCACTCTCCGTCTGGATGTTCCCCTCATCAAGTGTTGTACAGCCAGTAGGTGAAACAAAGATATGAGCTCGTAGGCCCTCGGGGCGGCAAACCCTGCAGCCCTCTGTGTATGTGTATAATAAAGAATTACCTCGGTGGGACGTCATCGTCTCCTGATTGAGGAAAAAAAGGGTCGTCAAGTCCATGGAGCATCTGGCTAGGCGAAACACTTTTCAGTTGATTCGCCTCAGCTTCTGGACCTGAGTTGGGCGGTAACTCGCTCTATGAGAAACGCCGTTGGACACCCTGGCCAGCCATGACCTGCTGGTTGGGAATGGGTCCTGCCATACCATAGGGGTTCATCTGAGGGTTGAAGGGTTCCACGACCTGGGACATAAAGGCACCGTGGAGCCCTTGCTGCTGAGTGACTGGGCAGTCTTTGTGGGCAAGGAGGAGTGTCTTTAGGTTAACAACCTCCTCCCTTAGCTGGGTGATTTGCGACGTCAAGGCGTCGTTCTCCGTACTAAACATTTCAACCTTGGTCTGCAGATTGGCCAGCCATTGCTTCTTCCTTTGACGACATTTGAGAGCAGCAACACTAATTCAAACGAGTCAGCGGCCGGTTCGCGAAAAATGCAATGTAAAGCAGCAATAACATACCGATTACGCTCGAGGAAGTTCTTTCGCTTCTCCTCGTCCGTCATCTTGGACTTGGTTCCATCCTCATTCTTCATCATCATGGATTCATCATCGGAAAAGTCCATACTGCCATTAGTATCGGCACTGCTGGTCTTTGTTTTCTTATGGGCTGGTGCCTTAGACGGGGGCTCATCCGCCTTTCTTCGGCCGTTAGTCGGAGGAGGGTTTCTCTTACCCTTGCCTCGCGTGTTGGGCCTGGCCTGTTCGCTGTCGTCTGAAGCACCGCTCATTTCGCTCATGCCGCGAATGGAGCCAACAGAACCACCATTAACACTAGACATCTGTGGCGAGGTGTTCATATTTTGTGGTGCGACGGGAGCAGGATGTGCGTGACCAGGAGCGCCCGAGGTGACGGCGTATTGGCTTGGATTCTGAGCACCGTTTCTACCCTGGGCCAACATGAACAGACCGTTTGCAGCGTCGTTATCGTGGGGGTCGAAAGGGCCTGATGCGGGCTTCGCTTCGGATTTGGTGTTGGATGCACCGTTGGGCATCTCCTGGGGCTGAGAGGTGACCGAAGGAGGTTGCCGTTGCTGTTGCTGTTGCTGTGGTGGGGGTGGTGGTTGCGGTTGTCCCTGCGGTCTTTGAGCGCCGTTCTGGTCACGTTTGGCCGCAGCGCTCAGAGCAGTTCGATGGAAGTCGAGAGTGCTAGGCGTGGCTCCGCCGCTGGCGAGCTGAGCAAAGAGGGCTTGCGAGTTGGGACTAGGGGCAGGGAACATAGAGCCACTACCACCTGGTGTCAAGCCGGACCTCAGAGAGGACTCGTTAGGAGTAGGAAAACCGCCGCGGAGGTGCTGGGTGTCGCCAAAGTAATCGTTGGCCGGGCCAGAAAGCATCGCTGGACTTAGAGGTCCGGTTCGCAATGAACCTCCACCCCAATTGAATGGCGTCGCGTTGCTACCAGGCAGGAGAGATGAAGGTGACGTCAATGAAGCGACAGAAGGCAACTTGGTTCCTCCTGGGGTCTCTGGAGCGCCCCCAAAGGACTGCTCAAATGGATTGGGCTCCAGACTGAGAGATCCGCCGACCTGGGCCGCGAAGTAATCGGGGGTGTCGTTGCCTTGTTGTTGACCGGGTCGAGGAGGAGGCGCAAGAGGTTTGGCTGGTTCGGCATTGGACGCAGCCTCTGATTTCACCGGCGGATCGGCTGCCTTCGCATCGGTCGAGGGGGCTGCGGCGAGGGCAAGATGTGAGCAGGATGTACAACAATCGACAGGAGAGACCCTAGGTCGACGATGACGGAGGACAGGAGATGGAGGAGGAAGGCGATGACGAAAGGGGACGGCGACGAAGATGGGATAGGGAAGCTGGGGAACGATGACGATGATACGTCATGGTAGCGGAAGTGGACAAGGCAGAGGCATGTATGCTATGCTATGGCTACACGACGCGAGCAAGACGAGGGTACGAGATTTCCAAGAAAGTACAAGAACATACCTGGTCGAGGGGAAGAATTGTTGGACTGCTTCGGGGACCTCGACTCACCTCTAGCAGCAGAGGTATCAGTTGCTGAAGCCCCCATGACGACGATGTATTATATCTGGGGCGGGCGGCAAGGTTGATCGAACTGACCGTGTGGGGTGGGTGGCAGTAGAGGAGCGAAGATGGAGGAAGACGAAAAAGTCAAATGAGGTCAGAGGCGACGACGGTAGAAAAGCAGCGCAGCAGCCGTCTGCGACTGCGAGATGCTATAGGACAGGTCGGCCTAGGAGATGGACCGGGGGGCGAGTTGCAGATTTTGGACAAGTCAATAGTGCACGCACAGCGCACGGCATACGCCTCGAATCTCTTTAAACAGGAAACGTGGGTTGTTGAGACTCAAGCTTCGGCGCAGGCGCAGAAGAGGAAATATTGATACTCGACACTCGGCGTCTAAGGAGCAGAGGCGGGAATGAAGATGCGCGCGCGTCTCAACGTGCAACCGCGCAAATAGCGACAGGAGAATAAGGAATAAGGGGGGGAAAGACAACCGTTCTGCTGTGGAGTTGCGGCTCTTGCCTGGCAATACGGATTTGCGTCTCGACGGGAAGAGCGACAAAGCGGGCGTTGTTTGCGGGATTGCGTCGACGGACGAGGATTGTGAAAGGATCAGGTTGGGAAAAAGACGTCAGAGATGACGTTGTGGGCAGCAGCGAGGAAAAGAAGGCGCAGAAAAAGGCGGCGGCGCTGGGCTCCTAGAAAGGTCTTGTGTGGCCCGGGGAGCCTGGGGGGCGAGGGAAAAAAGAGGGCGACCCAGGCATGGACTGGGGGCGCGCTAGGGCAGCTGACAAAACCCACTGGCCACTGATGGGCTCGCACTGTCAGTACTGTACTACGGATTGCATCGTCCGATTCTTTCCCCTCCAAAAAGATCCGGGGAGCCAACCAGGTGTCTGCGTAGCTAGCGGGTACAGTAACGGGCAGTTAACAGTTACAAACCCAGGGCGGAGAAAGACAGAAGTGCCTTGGAAATACCAGAAGCAGAGGGACAGGCGATCGAGGTGTCCTGGCAAGATCATCCCATGCATCGGTGATTGTCTCCCTGAGCAGGAGAGGAGTTCCTTACTCGCTGACTTTGGACCGTTTCCCAACAGGCACATGGTTTTTAGAATGCGATTTTTGCTCACACATGGCTTCCATATTGGAGACCTGAATAAGCAATCGTTCAAATTGATACTGAGTGAGTGAGTGAGTGATGGAGCAAAAGTCTATAAGTTTGGAATGAGACCTCCAGCTCGCAACACTGTGCGGGTACTCGAGTCGCTAGCATCTTCTTTTGCTCCACACCCCAATCCGAGCAGATGCAATAGGGAAGTGAGGCACAAGGCCGGAGCATCACCGTCGTTCCCACCCCCCTTGGCCCAATTGGCCTGGAGCACGTCGCGATGACGCAGGGAGCCAAGGCCCAGCTTGTCAATTTGTGGATGGATACAATGTGCACATCAACAATCCACCACCATCAGGAAACGTTGGCTGCAAGTTGGCGTTCAGTTTCCCCCAGCTTGGCTCCGTTTTCAATTTCCAGGAACTATCGTTTCAAGGCTTGAAGCGGGAGCTTGAGCGTGAATGCAGGTCGAAAAGCTCCGTGCTCAATTCTTTGTCACTTGCAGCTCACTTCATGGATTCCCTCCACTTGCTTGGCTTCGTTCTGGAAAGAATGAGAAGGATCAATATCACGTTTCTTCTCCCCACACATATGTATTCACACCACATCACAGTCTTCTCACATGTTGCTCTATATTTGGTGTTCACTTATTGTTATCATGGTAATCTTTCTTTGCTCGGCCTCTTTGAACCCTCACAGTCCTTCTCGGCATCTACGGAGTAATTCGAGGCGCTGTCGAGGGATCGTCCTGCGCTGCAACACCCCCCTGAACTCTACACCACACACACACTTTCACTCGAGAAGCAGAGGAGGACTGGCGTTTTCAGAAGCTGTTGATGCTTGTTCTGCAAGCCCCTTTCTTTGACGCGACTTCACCGACTGTCAACCCCATGTCTCTTCCGGCCAGCTCCTCCGACCGGGACCTCAGCACCGAGGTGGGCGGGAGCTTTTCCCTTCCACCAAACAAGATGACCCCTTTGCTAGTGGCAAACTTGACAGAAACCTCCATCCTTCTCACTCGCTCTCATTGCAGTGCTTGCTTGTTCTTGACTGGTCCAAGTCTTCATCTTACAAGTCGAGACTGCGCGCTAAGGCTCAACCCTCCCCCCCCTTTGACCACATCGGATCCTCGTCAGCGTCACCTCAATCTGGCCATTTCCTGGCTAGGTAACGGGCAACATCGCGTGTATTTGCGCGTCTGAGTGTGCATGTACATTGGCGCCCGAATCCGTCAACCAAAAATCAACAAAAAGAATAGGCGGGCGTGAACAAATAATCTCGGATGGCGTCCATCTCACCCTGAAGATTTCGGGGAGATTCAACAGATGCCTCCGGAACTGGTGGGAGGGAGGGGAACTGATTGATTTCAACCAAAGAGAAGCCACAAACGAACAAAACGCGAAGCTCCGAATCCAACGCGAGCGCACACAGTGTCGCATTTAAAGCCCAGGACGTGCTTGGGGCAACACTGTGCTGATACTTGCAGGCGTTCAAGCGCAATATGACTGATCCATGACGTCAGATCACAAAACACAACACTTTCCATTGCAGACGGATGAGACAATCCTAGGCCGCCCGTCTGCTCCCTCTCCTCTCCTCTCCTCTCCTCTCCTCCTCTTCTCGTCTCGTCCCAGTCACGAGCTTCCACCTTCAGCGACCGTCTGAGGAATGTTCCCTGTTCCCATGTCCCGCTCAGCCTCCGTTATGGTCCAGTTTTGTCCAGCGTCCATCCTAGAACCACAGGTTTGCCGGCTTGCCCCTCCGTTCAAGCCGCGCCCCTGGCCTTGCATTTCTAAGCGTCCATTTCCAAGCTTTTTCCTTCTCCCAAGCGCTTCCAGCCTTCCACGCGCTTCCCCCCGTGAACTAACTGATAGCGCGAACACGAACCTTCAGGGGGCAGATGAGATCGCGATACCGTCCGTATCTGTGCATGCTTGTTGGAGGCTCAACAACCACACAGACGTCGCACCGCATTGGTAACTGGGAGGCTCATGGCATCCATGGGTCCAGACCACCAGACCATGACCCACACCAGCACCAAGGACAAGGCCCGCCGCTATTGGGTTATGACGCATGCCTCTTTAACAGGAGCACGCGACGGCGAGATGTTTGACGGAGGATCGAGCCTAGGCAGGTCTGGAAACTCGAAAGCAAGACGGGCCTGATAGAGGTTGATAGAGGTGAATAGGTTGCTGCAGGCTGTAGCACAAGTCAATTGCCCAGTTGCTCAACGTTTGATATACCCTCACTTAGAGCAGAGCCGCTTCCAGGTTCCCCAAACTCTATTCCCCTGGTTATGAGACCATGACGTCTGTCAACCCGGCCGAGGGTGAACCGCTATTCCCAGCTCTTGAGCGTCTACAGTAACTCTCGAGCGTCCAACTCTTGTTGCACCTCGAAAGCATTGAATCGCATTGCACTTTCTGAAGCGCACTGATTCCGGCGACCGGGGGGGAAGGCCCGGCTTCGGGACATGGGAATGGCTCGTTGGGCGCTCCTTGTCCGTGTCCAATGTACCCGCCCTGCCGCCCTTACGGTCCGTTTTACAGACGGATCGGACATTGGAAGATAATCGAGATCTGGATGGCACATGATTGAAATCTGGTGTGGAACGCCGTCTCAGACCGAAGATCTGTAGAGGTGTCAAGGTGTGTCTCTGGTGGGCGCCAAGCTTTGAGCGTTTGGGTCCTTGGCTCAGCATGCCAAGGCATCTCCTCTCTGGACATTAGACGTCCCCATGTGGTAATACTGTTGTGGTTCTGACGTATCCCCTTTCCATGAATTGATTACGGTGAAAGATGGACAAAGTCCCTCTCTGGCGGCTGTACCGTAGATCCGGTCGAGACCTGTGACCATGGATTTGACCTACGCGCTTGGATATCGTAGGCTCTAACGTGATGCTGTACTTTAGTCTACTATCTGGTGTTTCTAACATTGTAATTACAAGGTGGCTACCCTAGACTCCCCCCAGCCGGCAGAAGTGCAACACCACAACCCCGTGATGCATACTGTAGAGCTAGGGCGCGACAGTGGTTGTTACTCTGCTGTTTTTTTGGGCGCCTCACCATGAATCTTTAGGAAAATCGAGCTGGGGATGTTTCTGACCCGTAGACTCACGGGGCAATGTCCAGCGAAACGTAACCACACGCGATCTGGTCGTGCACTCGAAGTGCCGAGTCTGCCAAATCCTTTCAACACAACATAATAAAGAAAGGCTGCCGATTCGACCTCTAAGGTTGGGATATATCTAGGTAGTGCCAAATAAGATCATACCGCGCATACCACTGTAGTGCATGGTTCCTTACCTATGCCTATTTTCTACTCGTACAGCTCCCTCCAACTTATCTTTCTCCATTGCCTATCTTTAGAATAACAAGCCAATTCATCCCAAGGAATTTCCACACGTAAATACCAATCACATGGTACTTGAGCCCCCCCCCATCTGCTTATTTGTTGTCGCTACACGACATAGGATACTGCTTTCGCACTCTCTCGACCATTGCGGAGTCAGTAACCCTGGTCGATGTCCTGATAACAGAACCATTCACGTTCGAGTCCGATGTCTTCGAGCGGATTCCACAGGTATGACAGTACAAATTCAACCGATACAAGGCTGAGCTATGGGTAATGAAGGACTGCAAGCTTCTGATACACGACAAGATGGACGACTATGACAGCGATGGCCCAGAATCAGTACTTCAACATGGGAGAGGAAGAGAAGGCCCAGCGGGAACTTCTGGATGAGGTCTGCGAAGAGCTCTTCAATCATTCTCAGGTCGTTTGCAGTCCTCTCAATACCTTGCAAACCGAAAAGGCCCGTGAATACCAACACCATCACCATCGGATGCGGTCGTTTGACCTTGTTAAGAACCAAAGAGGTCTCTGGGTTGGTCGTTACAAACCTGCTCCCTTCTTCAACGGGCCTCTCGCGATGAATCTTCAGGAGGCACAGGAACAATTTCCTTCGGAAGCTGAGCAATTCAGCTCAGCAACCGAAATAGAGACGCGGGCAGACGGGATCTGGACGCGTCCGGCAGAGGAGTGTTGTAGGGTGAATATCGTATCCGTCTTTGACATCGATGGACCATTTGTGGTGGCTACTCCGCACACCGCGTAGTGGGAGATTCTGCTTCACTCAGAGCTAAGGAGCATGAGCATGTATGCTGGGTCATTGAGGAACAGGAGAAATCAAACACCGAGGCCGTAGAGGACTGTTGCAGTTCTCAACGTCACCAATGAGAACCATCGTCTGCAGAGGCTATGGACGATGTTCATGGAGAAACCCTCAACGGCGGAGGGATCAATCCGATACATCAGCCCGCAAGTTTGAGCGACGATGAGGCCTTTGACCAAATTCAAGTATCGCTAGATGTTCCGGTTGAAGGCGAGAAGGGTAGAGGGAGATATACCGCGGTGTCGAGTCTTCAGAAATGTCAAGGAGATGCGGCAGATCATGGATATTCCTCCCCAATCCTTTCACTTCGTTTCGCTGGCCACTCAGGCCACCACCTCTACTGGAAGGGCGACCCAACTTTCTCGTTACACTCATATCAAGAGACCAATAGCATATCATACAAGGTAAGCTGTCAGCTAAAGTATATCACAACTTGGCTTCCCCACTCTTCGTTCCCTTCTCAACTCGGAACCCGTGTCTCGGCGCATGAACTCTCACCGTGCCCTCGCCGCCTTTAGTCTCATATACGACCTCTTCATAATCAATACCCACCAGCCTCCCCTCATCACGCCCAGAGGACCCCGTATCCGTTGGCCAGACCATGACCGCATCCCCTCTCCGCAAGTCCTGCGCAAACACAACCGCATCTTCCGCGTCAACATCCTTCTCTGACTCACTGGATGCCGCACCTTGGATATGTCGCTCCGCTTCTTCGCCCGTCAGTGTCGTTGGTTGGCCCATCTGCTTCTTGGCCGCCGACACAACCTCCTGAAAACGCCGAATCCAAGCATACACACGCGGATACAAGGCTGGGGAGAACTTGTCCTTTGGCAGAGCACCTGAAAAGCCTGTGATCCAGTGAAACGGCCACACGGCCTCTATGTCTGCCAGACTTGGCTTCTCGGTCCCCAGGATCCAGTCGCGTCCATCAGCGAGGAGCGTCGTCTCCAGGAAGCCGATCGCGCGGGCAACCTCGACTAGCGCCTCAGGCCTCTTAGCCTTCATACCCTCCCCGCTGAGATCTCCGCCGAGGAAATCTCCTCTGTCGCGGTAATAAGCGGGATCTTGGAGGAGAGGCAGGTTCAGCGGGAGGAGCTGCAAGGCTGTGCTGAGAATACCGGTATCGTTGGTGAAGCTCGATAGCAGACGTTCGATGGCGAGCTGATCCGGCTTCGTGGCACCGAGGCAAGGGAGGCTCGGAAAGATGGCTTCAAGCTTGGCTATCTGTAGCCGTGTATCAAGGTAGACGTCGCGGCCAATGGCGAGGATTGGGATGCGCCGATATGAGATGCCCAGGCGGGAAACATCCGGCCGAGGCATCAAGGGGGGCTGAAGCTGTAATTATTGTTGTCAGCAACATGAAAACAAAGGCACAGCATCTCGACGAAACTTACACATTGGCTGTACGGAATTCCACGTAGGGCCAGATACCAGATCAAACGTCTGGCATAAGGTGAATAGGGATAATGGTACACAATGACATGAGGGCTCGTCATCTTTGTTGTTGGGGTCTCTTCGTAGCGAAACGAGTGCTACTCTCAATGCCTAGCTCTTCAAGCCTTACGAATCTAGAATGTTAGTCTCACCGTCGAGTTTGAGCATAAATATTTCACATTCTGATTCTGGACTGCTTGTGTTAAGCCTCGGACCCTCGGTTGACACGATGCGGGGTGCGGGTCGTTGGTAAGCATCTTCAATCGTACTAACTACTGTAAGGAGGAAGTCAAGGACCAATAGCGTGTTACACTTTCGACCAAGACTATCACGTGTCACTTATCACTCCAAGGGCGTGAACAAGACAAAATCTTGTCCCTAACGAGGTGAGATTGCCTTGCACTCGGCTTCATTTCTGGCTACATTCATTTCATCTGTCATGGTAAAAACCTCCGACGAAATCCCTTCATTACATACATCAGTCCCCGAATTTTGTTAGAAGTAGCGCATTCTCCCTCCGAGTGCAGAGTCCAACATTGGCGAGACAGAGTTGTGATGATCACTGAACTCCTGTGGTGTTAGAGTCATGCTGGTAGTAGCTGTTTACCAGCCGTCATTGTTGGCAGCTTGACCGCCAGTGGTCCAGCCATCATCGCCATTCTTCTGGTCACCGTTGGTCCAGCCATCATCACCACCACCACCACCACCGAAATCGCCGCCATCGAGATCCTCAGCTGGAGGCGCCTTGCACCTGACCTTGGTATGACCAAACTCGTGGCAGTTGGTGCACTGCACCTTGCTCCCTAGAAGCTGGTTAGTTTCAGCGGATAAATGTCATGCCAACAAAACACCTACAGTCCTTGGGCTCGGGGCAGTCTCTGCTGAAATGACCTTGAGCGTCGCAGTTACGGCAGGTGACTGTCGACATGTCTCGAGGTTGGTCGCATTCTTTAGCCATGTGGCCCTCTTGGCCACAGTTACGGCAAGCCCGGCTACCGCCGCCGCCTTGAGGACAATCCTTGGCGAAATGGCCAACTGTACCTGTTAGAATGTGTCGACATGGTTGTATATGAGATGAACATACCCTCGTTGCACTTGCGGCATTCGACGTTAGCGGAGTTAGGTGGTTCCTCGCAATCAGCAACCCTGTGTCCAGATTTGCTAAATCCATATCAGTATCTGGTGAATTCTGTACACGACCACTCTCAAAGACTCACCCGCAGTTCTTGCAAGCATTTCTGTCCACGCGAGGTTCAGGACCTGATAAGTTAGCCTCACGATAGTAGCTAAAGAGTCAAAACTTACAGTCTCGAACGCGATGGCCATCCCCACCACAGTTGAAGCAGGAAATCTTGGCCGCATCGGTGCGTTCCATCTTCTCCTCAGTGCAATGCTTGGAGATGTGGCCGAGCTCCTTACAGTTGGAGCAAAGCGGAATCTTCTTGTCGACAACCTCCCCGGCATCTTCCAGGCGAGACAGGATCTCATCTCGGTCCTTGGGCCAACCTTCAAGCTCACGGGGACGATCTGCCTTTTCGACAAAGCGGTACGAGACAGTGTACTTCTTTCCCAAGTTCCCCTGAAGGTCCATGTTGTCGAAGACCTGGAGCAGGGGTCGCTCGGTCGCGATAAGCCAAAGGCCAATTTCATAGTCAATCAGGGCTTGCTGGAGCTCACGGTACGTGATCTTTCCCTCAACAGCCTTTACATACTCCTGAACGGCCTCCTTGGCGTCATCGACATCTTTCTCGGAGACAGCCTGCTGGATTTTCTTCCAGGCATCGTCAGCAGTAATGTCGGCAATGTGATCGCGGTTGATCTTGCGCGCGTTCTCGCAGTTCTTGAGCATGTGGCCTATAGATAGTGAGCCATATCCTCGGTCCTGGCGCATAATCAATACGTACCTTCCTCGCCACAGTTTTCGCAGATCATTGGTGGTTTGTCAGGGCATTCCTTCAGCACGTGCCCAGGCTTCTTGCAGAAGCGGCAAGTCATCTCCTGAGGGTTGGGGCACTCAGCTCGGCGATGACTGAGAAGCGTCAGACCCTGTAGACTCATATTTTGAAGGCATCATACCCAGTTTCACCGCAGCCGAAGCATTTGTCGTTGACGTTAGCCTGAGGGTTGGGACACTCGGCTCGGCGGTGACTAAAAAGTGTTAGATATTGTAGACTCCTATTTGGGACACCTTACTCAGACTCGCCGCAGCCGAAGCACTTATCGTCACCGTTGGCTTGGCCATTCTCGAAACCATTACCGTTCTCAAAGCAGCCATTCTCGAAACCGCCACCGTTGGTAAAACTACTGCTGCACATGTCAGTTGGTATTTTGCAGGGCACTCCCCTCACATGCGTCAAGAACTTACGCGTCCTGATTTCCAGTATTCAACTCATCCTGTTCACCATTGTTCCACTGGGATGAACCCCCCTGGTCGGTATTCCAGTCGGCCATGATTAGCGGCAGTGCAAGGACTTCGTAGTCTGAGGTGAGTCGTGCTATTTATTTATTTATTAGAGAAAGATAAAAAGCCGGTAGAAGCAAAGGGTATGTGCGGAGAATAGGTAGTTAAGAGAACTAAAAACTGCAATCGTCTCTCGGGTTTTAGCCGCGAAAATGAAAAAGATAAGTGGAAGATGATGTAGTAAGAAAAGTGAAAATGAGGAAGCTGCGTAAATCCTAATAGCTGGACCCTAAAGCACGTTTGGGCCTTTGATGCGAGAAGCCTAAGGGAAGCCGGGCTGGATCGAGAGAGATTGCCCACCATTGAAAATGTATAGCGGAGAGAAGGATGAAAGCGTCACCAAAGGTTCTCGCAAGAGAGATAAGGGTCGAGATGAGAAGAATAAATGTAAAACGGTCTGCGTACCTTGGTGATGATTCTCTTCGAGATTGTCGATTGAGTTTGTTTTGAGTATCGCGATAACTTCACGAGGAAACTTTGTGTGAAGAATTTAAGTAAGAAGAGTAGTAGAAGAAGAGGAAGAGGAGGAAGAAGATGCCTTACTCTGAAGAAAGGTGCTACAGGCGAAAGGTGTGCCGCCTTTGTGCTTGATGCAGAGAGAAGATGTTGAGGAAGGAGTGTTTGTGCTGACAACCTTTTGTACACAGCTGAGGTGGATGAAGGGAGGGAAGGAAGAAAGGCAAGTAACTGCAGCGGTTGCATAAAGGACGTTTTTAAAAACAAACACGCATCTGCTTTTCACCAGGGGGTTAGATAAATAGGGCAGGCAGTAAACAGTGCCGGCTGTTGCCAGTTAGAAGCAGTGACAGTAACTATAAGCCTAGTAAATCCTTGAGATAAGCCTTAAAGAAACTTCTACTAAACTCTCCTATTTGTAAATTAGTAAATATATCTCTTATATAAAGAAGAAACACTTAAGAAATTGAGATTTGTTATGAGTTAACTAATGATACGGATAAGACTTTATAATAAAATATATACACTGCGAGAAGACCAGAAAATAGTTTATTATCCTGTTTTAAAGAGTGGGTAGGTAGTTTAAACGAAAACTGATATCTGTTTCAAGTCTAAATATTAAGAGAGCAAGGTTCCAGAATAAATATATAAGAGGAAAATATTACTGCTACAAGAAATGTCAGCTTTACCATATCAACTCGGCATTGCCAGCTGAGCGAAGCCTGACAAGCACGAGCTATTGCTAAGCACAGCTGTCGTTAGCACCCTCGACCCCGGAAAATCCATCCCCACAGCTGCAGACTGCTGAAGCAGGGAGCTATGAGCTGAACATCCCGGCCGTGGGGACCAAGTCCGCTCACGAGATCACGAGCAACCTATCGCTGTATGCAGAAAGCCAGGGACGAATCGTCCTCGTCACGATTGGTCCGACATCGCTGCCGGTTAGTCCGCCCCCCTCCCTTTGATTACCAAGGGCAATATGTCAGCGCAATCAGAAGAGGTGGCATAGGACAAAGCATAAGCGAGCGCTAAGGGCTGGAAGCCGGGTCGTACGTTTGGCAGGCGACTTTTGCTTAAGCGAAGATTGCGAGTTTCCTACATCTCCGGGGAGCTTATTAGGAAAGGGGAGATAGGACTTTTAAAGTTGTTTAGCTATCGTTGCACTGTGTAGGCTGCATATTTGAAGACGGGAGTAATTAGATCCATGAGTACGGATACCTAACGTAAGCATTATCTTTGGTCGTTAATCTTTTAGCTTTTGATCAGCCTGCAGGGTCGATGTGGCTTGCTCCGCACCTCCGCAGTCGGAACAAGGGCCCTCCCTCCCTTATCGATTCCGAGGAAAAGCAGAAACAGAAAAGAACCCCGCAACTCTGATATCAGATGGAATACCGTCCATTCCGAGGTAGCATCGCACTGTATAACCCTCTCTTGACAGGGCAAAGCGCACAGTCGATAAACAACAGCCACACTGGGTGGCTTCTATTGACTAATCCGGCTCGTACTCACGCCCACTCCCACTCTTGGGTTAAAAGTCGTCAGGGCTTGCACCAACTCCAAGGCGAATCTAGTGATCGGCCCTATATCTCATTCCGTATTCGCTCATTGTACCTATTGTTCTTTTTCGTTCTCATCAGCTCTCTTACAATGGCGCCCGCAACTCTCATGATCGATCCGAGCGACGACTTCGTCATGCCTGTCACCAAGTCTGTCTCGCCACCCAAGCGAACCCTCCTCCTGGCACCTCCCTCTCTCGCGTCCCACTCGTCCGCCCTCTCCTCTGTCCTCTCCGACTATGACCGCTCCGTTACCGATCTCCAGATGCTCGACCGTCTCTCTGCGGGACTGGTCAATCTACCGCCCGCCACTTACGATGCCGTCCTTATCCTCGCTGATGCCTCGTCCATGTTGGGCGAGTCCCTGGCTCTGATGAACCGTACCGTGTTTGGCCCCGTCGCCGAAGCCCTCAAGCCCAACGGTCGTCTGCAGTCGCAGAACGGAAACAGTCTGGAGGAGTCGACATTGTCCAAGGAAGCGGTGCTGGCTGGACTGGTGGCGTCGCGGGGAGGCTTCGAGAAGCCTGACTATGGCGAGAACGAGGGAACGGTCACCTTGAAGTTTGGTAGCAAGAAGAAGAACCAGCCTGCGCCTCTTGCAAATGGTGCCGTTCCTCTCAATCTTAAGAGGAAGTCTGCCGATGTCACTCCCAAGCCCGCGGTCCCTAACGGTGTCGGATTCATCGACCTGAGCGACGACCTTGACGACGATGACCTTATTGACGAGGATACCCTCATGACAGAAGAGGACCTCTTGCGCCCAATCAACATCCGTATGCCAAACTGTCCCAATCATCCCATATTTCAGAATGCTAACCTTCCCTCAGCCACAGAATGTCAACCCAAAGCTGGCAAACGCCGCCGCGCCTGTAAGGACTGTACCTGCGGCCTAGCCGAACGTCTCGCCGCCGAAGACGTCGACAAGCGCGCCGAAGCCGACAAGAAACTCGAGAGCGTCAAGCTGGCCACCGACGACCTGGCCGAGGTCGACTTCACCGTGCAGGGCAAGGTCGGCTCCTGTGGCAACTGTGCACTGGGCGACGCCTTTCGATGCGACGGGTGCCCTTATGTCGGTCTCCCACCCTTCAAGCCAGGTGAGGAGGTGAGGTTGCTCAACAACGATGTGCAACTCTAAACTTCCGACTCTTTTAATGAACGACAACGGCGCGGCACTGCAGGCGTATTTACAGATTTGATTATGGGAAGGAATGGCTTCTCTTGGGACCCTGGGGTAGGAGACAAAGGCTGCTGCATCACACACAGCCAGGAGGCAAAGGCTGGTTTTCTGCGGAGTGCTCTAGTTTCAAGATATGGCGTTCTCGGCGCAGCATCGGGCTAACTAGACGATATAAAAAGATGATTGATTACCGTGCTGAATCTAAAGAAACGCTGTACTCCCAGAACCCTGATAGACCCCTCCCTTATACAAAGACCATGACGCCAGCTAAATGTCTACAAGACTATGCATGCTCTTACTGAGCTCCAATGTTCGGAACGGTTTCCTCATTATCATGGGTTAGAGTCGACATACTTGGTGACAAACTTCTCCCTGTTATTGTTGTTGTTGTTGTTGTTGCTGTTGTTGTCTTGGTTCACGGGGAACCTGGCGCTCGTAGCTGTGGCTGGCGTTGATACGTGCAGATCATCCAGCTCGCTCTCATCAAAGGCTGCGGTCTCGAGATCGCCCGGTTGCGACTTGCTCCGAAGACCATTTGAACGACTGGAGGTGTCGTGGTTGGCAAGTGCGTGATAGGCAGCGCCCTTGCGGCGCTCGCGCCAGATAAAGTAGCCCCAGGCGACAGCACCGATGACCACAATGACCAAGACAATCTCTCCAGACTTGTAATAAGCTGCCCACTTGGCCTCCTCCAGCTGCTTCTGGTGATCCTGTTCTGCAGACTGAGTGCTGTTCTTGGCGCCGCCCACGCTGGTCTCAGGACCCTTCTCGCCATCGATACGACTATCGGCGGGATCTCCTCCAACATTGCTGATGTCGACACCCATAAAGCGGTCTAGCATGTCCCGGCTATGACGGGGCAGGTCGAAGGGAACCATGTGAGAGGAGTTGTAGATCAGAGCGTAGGTCAGATTTCGAGCCTCCTGCCAGAAGCCCGCCGGCTCGCCTTCGAAAGTCCAATCACGGCGAGGAGCCCAGTTCCCGGGAGTCACCTCAAAGCCTTTTCCACCGTTCCATTCGAGCCTGTTGATGAGGTCTTCAGTGCCGAGGTGGTTGCAGATAAGATCTTGGTCTCCGGAGAAAAGTAGGATCGGGACTTCCTTAAGGAGGCCAGGCAGGAGCTCGATTGCGGGCTTCGATTTCCTAGCTGTAAAAGCACCCCCAACGGCTCCGTTGCACTCTGTCCATCCAACAGATTTCTTTATTTCGCTGACATGCAGGGCCTTGGCGACATCAGTCCTTCTCAGATAGGAAGTCAAATGTACCAGGTCCGGAGGCCAGTTCATGCCACAGCTGGGATAAGAGTCCTTGAGTCGCACATCGTACATGTTGATGCACGCATTGTCGCCTCCGCCCTTCTTGGTTAGTTTGAGTATATTGGCCAGAATAGCCTCGCATTCGCTGTAATCCACGTGGCCAGGATCGGTGGCGATCTTTTGTTTGCAAATTCGCAAGTCTGCTTGCAGCTTCTTGTCGTCGTCGGAGCCCTTCTCGATAATCCCCTTCTTCTGAGAATATGTGATGTAGGCGGGATACTGGTCTGCTGGAGAGATCCAGCCATTCCCGATCAACAGCCCTTTGAGATTCCAAGCAGACCCAGGGTTCTTCTTATTACGGTCGAGGATGGCCCTGGCGATGTAGGGAATATGCTGTCCGGCATAGGACTCGCCGGCGATGTAGATCTATATTGCCTTAGCATCATCGTGGCCATAGAGTATGGATTACCTACATCATCGCGATCATACTGGGGAAAGAGGGCGAACCACTTGTCAAGGAACTGGACGAATTGGTCGGCCATTTCCCCAAGCTCGTGCACATAGTTATTAGTGTCGACCAAGCTATAGCCCGTGCCGACGGGATTATCGACGAACAAGAGATTGGCGAACTCGTTCCAAGAGCCATTGTTGTAAACCAGAGTGTCTTTGTCCTTTAGTCGATAGGGGCCAATCTCCATCATAGCGCCATCCTCCGAACTGCATCCTGGCCCGCCATTGATCCAGATGACGGTTCGCTGTTTATCAGCGATGTGCTGATTCTCATAGTGCCAGAAGAATAGGTTCCCGTGAACCTTGGGGGTAACTTCGATATGACTGCGATACACATGGACGCGTCAGCCGGAATGTAAGATACGGAGACATGTGCCAACTTACCCAGCATGCATCTTGATGTTGGGACCATCCGCAGGCAGCCCAGGGAGGTCGCGAACAAAGTAATCGGCTGCTGAGTCCGCCGCACCTAGAACTGGCGCGAGGGAGAGGGACAGCAGGGTTGCCCACCGTCTCGGGGACGGGAGCATCGACAAGAGAGCCATGATCGGGGTGCGGACGAAGGACGCCGCGGGCGATATTAAGGGGACGCAGAATCAGAAACCCAAGGAGTTAGCGTCATGGACAGAAAAGAAAATAGATCCAGAAGAACGGAAGAGAATTGGTGATCCTACTCGGCAGCGACAAGCAGCTGGAGTTTGGAATGATGGTCTTGAAATGAAGAGAAAGGGAGAGGTGGCCCGGCCGGGACCCCAGATCCCAATACGTACTCCTACGCCTTTGGGCCTTATTGACGGGGCATGCTTGAGTCCCCCTGCCCCAATTCTAGCTTAGCTTCCGCACCTAGGAAGGGGGCTGGTGCTCGCTAGGTTCCAGTGGCTTGGCGGTCTTCCTCGAGTCCAGGGCTAACTATTCATCAGTGGACATGACTCCACTAACAGTAGCCTCCAATTTGGTCTCAGGGACCACGTTAGCGGTGGTAACTAGGCGGCGATAATTCTCGGGTTTCGGATGAAATGCATCTCTCGAGGTTCGACGCTCTCCAGCTCCTGTTGTCTCGAGTCCTTCAACTCGATCTTGTGACCGGATGGCGCACTGTTGTCGCCCATAATCAGGACTCAATAGCGGCCTCGGCCTCTTTGTAGGTTGTTTGCCTGCAGGAAGGCTACCTGCTAGACCCTGTTGGAATGCAACATCGATATTGACAAGTGATGTGTGCATTCGCGTGAAGGAATAAGTGTACGTTGGGGGTTTAATTCTTATTTTAATGCCTGAAATGCCTATTTGGACAATATTTTTGCAAGCTCACAGTACTCTGTCGATTATCTCTTGATCCTGTCCATTGTTGGTGTCTTTGGTAACACCTAAAAATAAATGCTCTGGGCATCCACTGGCGATCACTAGATTACCTCAAGCCACTGTAGGAATTTTCAAAGCCCTCTCTTGGTCAACAACCTCACCACCAAAAAGCTCTCTCATAGAGTCATTTCAGTAAACCCCCATCGAACAAGACAAAACCTCGACGTTTTTGTGACTCTCGACTCATCACCGTGTGCACAAACAACCCTTTCCACTGGTTAGTTACGCTGCCCCTCACAGCAGACAAAGAACTATGGCAGCCACCGGCAAGACTTTTATTGTCGAGCATCTCGACCCAGAGCTAGGCCCCTGGTCAGAGCTTGAGTACCTAGCCATTGCTAGCGAGACGAAGGCTACCCAGGGCTCTTTCATCCTCTCCAGTCTGCCTCCCACATTCAAGGTCCCAACAGACCTCGCCAGCAACCCCGCCTTCACGGCTGAGCAGCGTGGTGTCGAGGAGCTCTACGCCGCCAACAAGTCGCGCGTCTGTCTGCTTGATCCGGCTGCTGCCAAGGATCTTTCGCCCGAAGATGGCGACACGTTCGATGCCTTCCTGTTTGGAGGTATCTTGGGTATGTGAATATCCTTGTCTGAGGAGTAGAGAGGTGGCTGCTAATGTTTCATACTCAATATCTAGGCGATGATCCTCCTCGAGGTGTGTAGCTATGATATTATTCCACTTTGTTGGCCGTTCATTCATTGATGTGAATTCTCAGACCGAACATCTGAGCTTAGAAAGAAGGGGTTTGAGGGGCGCAGACTGGGACCCAAGCAGATGACAACGGATACAGCTGTGCGAGTAACTCGCATTGTCGTGCAAGACAAGGGTTTGTTACACTTATGTATTGTCGGTGTTATACGAAAGCTCACAAACACCACCAGTGCCTCTGGACGAGGTTCCCTACACTGACTTCCCAGAACTCAGGTTCAACGAGCATGAGAGCACCGAGATGCCCTTCCGTTATGTCAAGGGTGAGGATGGCAAACCCATCATGCCCAAGGTTAGTATTGCCCGACTCGGTTCCGATTCGTATACTGACAGGCTGCCATAGGGCATGGTTGAGTTGATTCAGAAGGATGCCGATAAGGCTGTGGATGATCTTTTCTAAGACATGACAAATGGGTCATAGAGAACCTGTTGAAGTTACATGGCTCGGGCTCTATATCTACATCGTATAAGAATAAGGGCGTGCCGCATAGGCAGTTGGGTTGATGATATACTGGGTATATGAAAAGTTATGATGATTTCCGTCGACCTGATACCTGTTCCAGTTTCATCGATGCGTCTGGGACTTCCAAAACCGCTAGCACGTGTTTCACGGAACTTTACTTCCAGGTTGGTCAGTTCCACGTTCTCATTTGGAGATATCACGCACAATACCAAGCTGAACCTCCTCGAATGACGTCTAGGTCTATTTCCTGGTTTACCATTGAGCCACCATCGCCGGAAATGGTTATTGCCTCGATGGAAACAAGGTCGTCAAATCGCCCTGTTGGGTTGAGAGACCCACCCTATAGCGCAACGCAGTAACAGAAAACAAACATCTTTGAAGTGAAGAAGTTATTCAAAACTAAATGGGCAAGATTAAAACGTCTAAGGAGTATTCGAAGGGGGGTTCTAGACATATTCTTGAATTGCCTGGTGCTGCACACAAGGACAAGACTCTCCTTCAAGATGATGCAAGTAAGCAGAAATGCATCAAACGCGAATTCGGTCCATCACGCTCCGACATCTCATGGGGACTGTAAAGGATGGTGCATCCGGGGAGGCACTCGTAACCCTCTAACCCCCCCTTTTCCAAAAAGAGAAAATAGCACAGTTCATCACGGATACAATGGGAAGAAAGGGTTTATAATGTTACACCATCTCGCGAGGTCCAGGTCATTGCTTGGCCGACGAGTTCCCCAGTGGCTCCGATGCTTCTCTCAAGGAGCTGCTCGGCAGCCATCAGACCCTCTAAGGATTCTATTCTGCGGCTCCGATGAGTTCAGCTGCGCATCCTTGAAGGCCGTGTGCGAAGAACATGGTCGGAACAAGAGACTAATAGAGTCACTGGATGTCATGGTTCTCCCGCCGAAACGCATGGGTAGAGGTTTCAAGACGCTAAGAGAAGGTGAGTCGGCGACCTCAATGACTGCAGAACCGAACACTGATTTCTTCTAGTTCCTTGCAAAGTGATGGCGGAGGAACTAGGCTTGAGAACTCACCAGCGTGAGACGTTTACGAAGTGGGAGGTGAGTTGCCCAGCATGCGCTTGAACAATGGCATCACTCGAATGGGGAGGCTGATTAGCTCGGCAGCTACCTGAAGCGACGAATCTCATCATCGCCGTCTCGTTCGGATTGTTTGTCCCTTCTCGAATTTTAAGATCAGCCAAGTATGGAGGCCTCAACGTCCATCCATCCCTGCTCCCTGAGTAAGTTCGCAGAAACCCGCCACGCACGCGAAATCTGACAAGAATCAGTCTTCGAGGACCTGCTCCTATTCATCATGCAATATTAAGAGGTTATCAAAACACTGGGGTTTCGCTTCAGACCTTGGATGACAAAGCCTTCGATCATGGCACCGTGCTAGCCCAAACTCCGCCTCCAGGCATATCGATACCGCCCGGCTGCACCGTCCAAGACCTCACAGCCCTTCTCGCCCCAATCGGAGCGCAAATGTTGGTACAGGGCTTACGAGACGGTTTACACGTACCGCCACGCCAAAATGCAGGACGGAGGACAGGAGAACCCGTATTCTTCGTACGAAGTCTTCCGCNNGCGGAAGACTTCGTACGAAGAGTACGGGTTCTTGGGTCCGTGTGGACGCACGCTGTCAATAAAAAAGGGGAGGTGAAACGGCTTATCATTCAGGACGCCGAGGTCGTACCCCGTGAAGAGATCGGGACCTATAGCGCAGAGGTCTCATTCATAAAGAGTCCGGAGATGGGACTGGAAGGCCCCAAGTTTGAGGCCCTGGTTTCGGATCAATGCGACGGGAGCTGCATCATCCGAACCTCCGATTCCGACTTTATCCTGGTGAAAAAGGTTAAAGAGGAGGGCAAGCTGGAACGAGATGCCGTGGCTGTGTTGAAATCTTTCAGATAGGGATCCTAAGACAGAGGAGGGTATCTGAGCCTACGCCTCTATGGGATTCACTGCAAGTGTATCATTAATATCAGACTTGGACCACGTATCATAGCTGAAGACGACAAGAACTTGATATGCCCTTGGTGGGACACTGGAATCCAAGTGTACAAACCATCAGCGCAGCAAATGGATGCATAGGTACCGCGCGTTATTGTGAGAACATTTTCAGTCTATAGTCTAAAGCCAGTGATAGTCCTCGGGTTAATCTGGTTAACGCTGCCATTCATTTCAATCGGTCTCGGTAGTATGCCTAGTTACGTGTGGATACTACTCCTGGGGTATCATTCAACTCCATGCCATCCTCTAACAACCAACCTTTCGTCGCAGCATATCAGGAAAGCCGTGTGCGGATCCACTCAGCCCACTTGCAAAGATCCTCTATGTGCTCCAATACCCTGCCCAGATCAGATCTTGTAAACTCCTTACCCTTCATCTTGCTGTCCTCATCGTGAGGAATGACGTTCTCATTAGCTACCTCCACAATTCCGTCCTCAAGGACCTTGAGGGTAATATTGGCAGTTGAGTCTCTGAAGGGGAAGACAACTTGCAGATGAGGAGTTGGATGGACCCAGAGTGTGACATCCAAGTTAACCTCCTTTGGGGCGGGTGCATCGTCCTCGACAACCATAGGGTCCGCCTTCATAAAGTCGGCCAGCTCGTCCTTGGTGGTGACGTTTGTTTTGGGTGTCGAGATTGTCGCATCTCCTTGGTTGGGTAGCAGATTAGCTTCCTTTGTCTCCGATCCAAAGCTATTTTCAAGCAAAGTGGCGATGAAAGCGTACTGGCGGAGTAGCGGAAGCATGTCGATGAGCTGCCGAGGATGAGAGAAGGGTATCTCAGTGACCACCTGGGAGTATATCTGTTTATAGATAAACAGGGTATTCCGGTGAGGCTTGACCTTCGACTGCTGATCCTTGTCGTAGACACGGACATCACGCTGGCGGGAGATTGTCCGAAGCTCACTGGGATCTTGTGCGCTACCAGGCGGGACGGGGAAGAATAAGCTGTCAAAGGTTGGCGGGTAGCCAAAGATCGGGGGAGCGTTCACATTGGCAAATGCGTGCAACCGCATCCAGTCGTTTTGAGGGAGGATGACAGGGGGATCAAAAGTGACGGTGAACATGACCTGCGGTACCCTCGTCGTTGAGAGATCTGGTTGAAGCACCTCCATGCCGGCATCTTTGTTCTCTTCGGACAGAGGTAGCACCACGTTCTCAGGTTCCTGCCAGTCCAGATGCGGCTTCTTGGGATCTATTGACGGCTCGGCCTTAACCACGTTCTTGGAGATCCAGTCTTCAGAGACCCTTACGGGCAAATGACCCATGCCTCCGGTTGAAGCGCATCCGATAAGGAGCGACCAAACCTTTTCTCGGCTCTGGGCGAAGGAGGCAAGTTTGTCGTTGGTTGGCGCGATAAGTCGTAGAGCCTTCCAATACTGTAGGCCTAGGCCCACCCGGTCTCTTGAGTGCATGATGGGATATCCGTGTCGCGTGCACATGACTGCCACGGACAAAGCGCTCTCTGGCTTGCCGCTCATTCCCGGTTCCTCGCGGAGTTTGGCGATGTCCCACTGGTGCAGTCTTTCCAGGCTCACATAGATGCCTGCCAAAGCCCCATGACAGTCAAGTCCGGGAATGATGCTGAGTTTATCCAGAGTCGCTAGTCGCTCGAGATTGACTGCAAATTTGTCCAGAGTCTTGGTCAATGGGCTCTGGTTTGGGCGAAGTTGGAGGTCTTGGAGGAGAATCTGGCTTGCTCGATCAACGTGCTTGGTGACTGAGGAAGCAGATTCTGGAAACGCTAGGGAGATGTTTTCGACAATATTATTGTCCAAAGTAATATCAAGTTGAATAGCCGATCCTGCTATCACGAGAGTTCTTTGTTTTCGGCCGTCAGGTGCTGTATGGTCTTCTGAAAGACAGTCGAGTCCTATGCGCTGCGCTAGACGCTCCAAGCCGGCTTCGCTGACGAGTCCCTTCTTTTTCTGTGGCCAGTTAGCCAGAGCAAATCATATCAAAAGCCAGCGGATCACCTACGTTCAAAATATCTATGATGGCCTCTAGCCGCTTGAGCTTGTCGTCCTCGCTCGCAAGGGCTCCCAGCGTTCCTAGACCGCCAACGCCAACATTATCGAGACCCATATCGAGGCCACCACCAATTCCAAGGGCCCCCATCGCGGCGGCCGTGGATGGACTGTCGAAGTTGAGGGGGGCATTGGACGCTTGCGCCATCAGCGTTGAAGCAGCTGGAGACTTCTTGAATTGTTGCGGCGACGAACGCGGTCCTCGCGGAGAGAAGGCGGCATGAGCAGGGTTAGAGAAAGGAGTCGATACGGGAGGCGTCGCGGCGGCGAGCTGTGACGGGGTGCGGCCTTGCTGCGAGGCAACGTGCTTCATGGCTGTTGGCGTCGCCATTGCGACAATGCCGATGCCCTCCTGCTGGGGGCGCGACTCAAGTCGGCAAGTCGGCAAGTCGAAGAAACCGAGCGTATTCGTAGATGATGGTGAGAATGGATGAGCGTCTAAATTAATTATGCGACGTTGAGGGGTTCAAGGTTCAAGTGTTTGAAGTTTGAAGTTGAACAGCTCCGATCTGGCTGAAGCTGCGGCAGCCATGCACTGCACGGCTCGGCCCCACCAAGCCGAGTTTGGCCCCCTGTACGTATTTGTCCCAGTACGTAGCACCGAGACCCTTCTTTTGATTCTCCCAGCTCACGTTCACCAAGCTCGACAATTGCGCCATGGCCCACGCTACGCGCTCTGCCGCTATACGTGCCAAGAGAGAACTGTCAGAGCGTTCCATATCTGTTGTTGTCTCGCCATCGCCAGTCACCTTTGCCGAGAGGCGCCCTATTTTGCGAGCACTGGAGCAGCATGGCCCAGTCGAGTTCTTCAAACCTGTGCCGGTACGTTCTTTTTCAAAGGAAACATGGTCAGCAAAAGTTGCTGATTATTATGGATGTAGGGCCAGGACTCTACATTTATATCGTTGATGAAGGAAAGCGAAGCTGCCTTGAAAGCAGTCTCCTCTAGCCCGATCAAATACACCGTTCCGATAGCCAAGCCCTCACGAGACACCGCTGGGAAAGTTGGGATTTCGACGGCAACGACTGAGCAGCACCAAGCTTCATTCAAGCCCGATAACTGCCAAGCGGCACCCAAGGAGTTCACCGTTGAGGTGTTGCCGTCTCCGGAGTATAGACATCATGCCAGCCCCAGCTCGGCTCTCAACAGACCGTGGCCTGAGTTCGTCGACAGGAACAAATCTTTTATTTCAGAGACCCTGAGTCAATCGCTTCCTGGCAACATGGCGGCAAAGGGGCTGAAGCACTGGGGTCCTGATCTGGGGAAACAGGCAGCGCAAAATTCCAAGATGGTTGAGCGAGTGCAGTTGCGCCACTGGATCCCAAGCAGATTCAAGCCTTCAGCCACGCAGCCCGAGGAAGAGTCGATGCGAGAAGCAGATCTGGACGATAATGGGCAGCCATCGCAAGACGCTACAGAACACCCAGCTAAAACGCCGTCTACGAGACTATCTTCCTAGAGGGACACGTACTACCAAGACTCATAACCTTCGTACCTCAGCCCGGCGTTTGAGGCTTAGATGACACTTGCGCAACGCATCGCTAGTGTTCCCACCTTAACTCAGCCTTACTGAATCAGTTGATTCTGGAGCGCAGACCGTGGTCAGTCGTCGTAACACGCTGCGACAGAGGACACAGCCGGACGGTTTCGCCGAGCTTCGTCTGGGGGGAGAAGCTGTCTCGTCTCGGTGTAATGCGCACTGAGTCAACAGATCCATTCCATAATTGAGCACTCAGCCAGATTCTTGGATTCTAATTGGATTGGATCGTGCCAAGGAACGAGGTGTGACCTTGGAAACCGACAACAAATAACAAGGATGAGGATCCTGGTTTGCAGCCCAGGCCAGTGGGATGCCCCGAATCAGGAATCATGGAGCGGCCCACCCCCGGGAGATTAGCCACGATTCGACAAAGCCACTATCTCTACGTCACTGCGTCGTAGAAACGGTCACTTGCGACGAGGATCGTAGAGCATGGCTTCGCTTCTACATGGCGGATATCGGCACAGATGAGCCAAACAGGGCTTAGTGATGACGTCTCAGCCATGCACCGCCGTTCCAGATGCTACGCAATGCAGGTTCATGGTCTCGTCTCCCTGAAGAAGCGTGGTCGCTCGCAACTTATATGTTGACCATGGACGGCCTTGGTTCAATGCCGTGTCTTGATCCTATCTATATCCTTTCTAGCGACCAGCGTGCAATTTGAATTTCTACAAGTCTTTGCAAATTCGTGTGTAGACCAGACCAGACCAGATCAGACTATACGCATTACAATGGGCGTTGGAAGATTCATCCACCACTTTGGCGCATTCTTGCTGTTCGCAGCAACAGTGTTGCTTGTCGTCGTCGATATCACGGCTCCCGTTGTCAACGACATCGCCATTCTCAAGGTCGACCTGAGCAACAATGGCGCTCGAGGATCAGAATTGTCATTTGGCACGTTTGGTTATTGTCTCATCAGGGACAATGCCGAGTAAGTCGCATGCTAAAAACCCACAACCCATATCACCAATGTACTGACTTGCCCACAGTGACAGCTGCTCTAAGGCCCGAATTGGCTACAACCCTGCCCAGGTCATCATGCGCGCCCAAGGGGCTGATGATACCAACTTCTCGAATGGCGCTGAGAAGGCGGCAAAGGCGTTGACCTACGTTATGGTGTTGCATCCCGTTGCTACGGGGCTCTGCTTCATCGCCTTCCTCCTGGCCCTTAGTGCCGGCGCCCTGGGCTCCCTCTTGTCGTCCATCATCGCCCTCCTGGCATGCTTTGTCACTCTGGTAGCCTTGGCCTGCGACTTTGCTGGCTTTGACATCATCAGGCGAAGGGTCAACCGCGCCGACAACAACACCGAAGCCCGCTTTGGTGTTGGAATCTGGCTCGTCCTTGTTGCTGCTGTCCTCGCTCTGGCTGGTACCGTGATTGTCTTCCTCACCTGCTGCTCTGGCCGCCGCCGCCGCAGCCGCGAGAGCAAGAAGATGTCTGCCTATCAGGCGGCCCCTGCTCGCTATTAAAAATCTTGCATAGCAGAGTAAACAGCTTGCGCCTTCGAGGTGCTTGACTATTGACGGAATACTGGGTAGGAAGTAAAGAGGCGGACTAATTACGAATGTTGGACTATTCTTTGGAGCTTTTCGGAATAACTTCTACATTCCAAGACGAGATTATGACTTATTGTTTTGACATATTTCTGCACATATATAAGATACCAGCGGGGCGCACTTGACCTCGGTTATTTCATTTATTTGTCATTTATTCAATCTTGAACTATACTCGACCCGTACTCACTGAGACCCAACGCGATGTCTGGACGGATCAATCAACGAGCCTTGTAACATTGACACCATCCCACAACGGTATGACAAATGTTTCCAGTCGCGGGTTGTTCAAGCACAAGTCATTAAACTCTCGCAAGGCCAAAACATTTGCCAGCCGATCTCCAGTGAGCTCATCGTCACCCAGCGCCTTGTCATCCGCGACCAAGCCTCGACGCAGCACGTTGTCTGAGACGATAAGCGCGCCCGGACGAAGCAGTCTCTTCAAGCTTCCGGGCTGCGACCCCGCAAGGAGCTGCTTCAGATATCCCGGGTATCCTGTCTTGTCCGCATCGATGAAGACGAGGTCATATGGCTCCGTGGGATCGAGCTTGGGCAGTCTAGCCAGAGACTCAGTCAGCCATCCTTGGGCTTGGGCTTGGGCTTGGGCTTGGGGATGAACGCTTACGTTTCAGCTGCAGGGCCGACGACGATTTCCACGTTATTGATACTGTTGGCTGCGAATGCTTCTTTGGATAGCTTAGCGTACTCGGGCTCATATTCCAAGCCTGTTACGAGTCCATGGGGACCGACAGCGTGAGCCCAGACCAGGGCAGAGAAGCCAACATAGACGCCAATCTCGAGGACTGTACCGTGGGGTTCATTAGCAGCATTTCTTTGGCGCTTTCAACGAGCATGTAGGTTACGGCACGTCTGCTGTAGTTTGAGTATACGGCAGTTTTTACTTGCCTCGCTTAGCACCAATGGACTTGGCCAGAAAAATGTTGTACTGAGATTGGAACCCGGAGCTCATGTAGTATGAGTCCTCACGGTTAGAAGCTATGTTGGCATGATAGTTGCTGATATGCTTGGGCAGCGGAGTCGAGTGTTGCTCCGCGTAGGCTGTGACTCTGCCGCCAAGCTGAGGGGTGGCATACAATGGGGTATCGTTCTCCTTCATGTTGTCGCAGGGGCAAACGATGATTTCTTCAATTCAGAGATGTCGTGAATTGACTTCTTGTTTCTCAAACTTCAAGACAACGCTGAAGTTATTTATGTCTATTGTTGAGGCTCGGAAACCGAGTCCACGTCTCTCGCCATCGTCCCTCCAATCTGCCGAGTTCCCGGCCAACCAATGAACCTACACCACGGGGAACAGTAGTCAGCACCAAGATCATCGGTAGCTCGGAGTTAAAAAAAAAACCGTATATCTACAACAGGCATCATCATGGCTGACGACGCATTGAATTGGTGGCATGTCCGACGTTCGGCCGACCGAAGCATCAGAGGGCGGAGGTGACATGGCTTAATACCACGAAGAAGTACCACCCCAGTTGTAAAGGAATGAAATCATCAATTGGAGGAACTGCCTAGCTACCCGTATCTAGAACTCAGTGCATTATTGTTGACGGTCATGTTGCAACGATCTTGCAAAAAGAAGTGGCACCTTTTCCGCCCCAGAGCGTGCTACCGGGGATTTACACGAGGAGCATGCTAGCGAGACCAATGAGGACGGAACCGGCGACGGAGACGGTAATGTGGCTCGCGCTAGACTTGGAGACCGTCAAAGGAGCCGTTGGAGCACCTTCGAAAGGCTCGACTTCGACGGGCTTCTCGTCAGCGGGCCTCTCCAGCTTACCAACGGCCTGTTCTTCCTCCTTAGCACCGTGCTGCTGGGGAGCACCGACCGGTCCCTCTTGGGGCTTAGGCACAGGAGCAGGAGCCGGTGCAGGAGCCGGGGCTGGAACAGGAACCTGACCGTGGCCAGGGAGAGGCGGGCAGCCCTCGGGCTTGTCGCAGATGTCCTCCTTCTTAGGCTGCTTAGGAGCTGGAGCAGGAGCCTGGCCGTGGCCAGTTGGGCAGCCCTCGGGCTTATTGCAGATGTCTTCCTCCTTCTTGGGCTGCTCAGGAGCAGGAGCCGGGGCCGGAACAGGAACCTGGCTGTGGCCAGGGAGAGGCGGGCAGCCCTCGGGCTTGTCGCAGATGTCCTCTTTCTTAGGCTGCCCAGGGGCTGGAACGGGGGCTGGAGCGGGCGCCTGGTGGTGGCCGTGGCCAGGTGGGCAACCCTCGGGCTTTTTGCAAATGTCTTCCTCCTTCTTGGGTTGCTTAGGAGCGGGAGACTGACCGTGGCCATGAGGAGGCGGGCAACCCTTGATTTTGTCACAGATATCATCTTCCTTCTTGGGTTTCTCAGGAGCTGGAGCGGGAGCTGGAGCAGGCGCCTGGCTATAGAGAGGCGGGCAGCCCTCGGGCTTGTCGCAGATATCCTCCTTCTTGGGCTGCTCAGGGGCTGGAGCGGGAGCCTGGCCGTGACCATGGGGAGGCGGGCAGCCCTTGATCTTGTCGCAGATGTCCTCCTCCTTCTTGGGCTTCTCAGGAGCGGGAACTGGAGCGGGCGCCTGGCCGTGACCGTGGCCAGGTGGGCAACCCTCGGGCTTTTTGCAAATGTCTTCCTCCTTCTTGGGAACCTCAGGGGCCTGGGTGATCTGTGGAACGACGACGGTGGTACCGTCGTGCTTGTAGGTCTTGGTGGAGTACTTCTGTTTGGCGCTGGAGGAAACAACGGGCGCGGCCGTGGTGGTGGCGGTCGAGCAGCTAGTGACGAAGCGCGTCTCAGTCATGAGTGTGGTCTTGGTTGCGTCCTCGACTTTGTACTTGACTGTGTACGTGGCTGTGGTCTTGGATGTGTACTTGGCTGTATCCTTGGCTGTGTCCTTGGCTGTGTACTTAGTTGTGCCCTTGGCTGTATCCTTGGCTGTGTCCTTGGCTTTGTACTCGACTGTGTACGTGGCTGTGGTCTTGGATGAGTCTTTGGCATTGTACTTGACTGTGTACGTGGCTGTGGTCTTGGATATGTACCTTGCTGTATCCTTGGCTGTGTCCTTGGTTGTGTTTTTAGCTGTGTTTTTAGCTGTGGTAGAGGCCGTAGGGCATCGATCGCTGGGATCCTCCTGATGGTTTTTGCAATGCCAGCAGCCAGGCTGGGCCCAGTTGCCGTTGCACTTGCAGCAAGGCTTGCGATCGCATCTATCACCAACACACTTGGAATCGAGCTTGGGCTCATGAGTGGTGTAGTAGTTGTGGTGGTGCGTCTTTGTCGTGTAGACGTAGTCATATTTCTTACTATTGTGAGACACAGGGTCGCTGCGGCCTCCGTCGCGATGACTTCCGTGATGGCGGTAGTAGCCGGAGTCAGCGGTGGTGACAGGGCCGTTGTGATGCTCGTGGTGTCCATGAGGGTGACGGTGGTGACCGTGATGCTCATCTTGCTCGTGGTGAGACTTGTGGTGTTCCTTGCGAGAAGGGTCATGACGATTCTCGGCTTCGCCCTTGGCCTCATTATCGCTGTGGTTGTCCTTAGACTTCCTGTTGCGTTCACGACGGTCTTGACGTTCATGCTCGCGTCTCTCCTTTTCTTCCTTCTCAACCAACTCCTTCTCAAGTTCCTTCAACGCCTTTTTGTCGGCCTCCTCTTCCTCCTTCTCCTTCTCTTCGGCACCAGGGGCAGGATAGACCTTAGCCTTGATGATTTCGGGTCCCGAATCACCCTTGGGGTGCTTGACAAAGAGGTCGACGCGGTCATGCTTTCCCTTGTGCTTGAGCTCAGACTCAAGATCAGACTCAAGATCATTGCGGCCTTTGTCGGCCAACTTCTCCTCCTTCTCCTCCTTCTCCTTCTTCTCTTCCTTCTCCTCCTTCTCAAGTTCCAACGCCTTTTTGTCGGCCTCCTCTTCCTCCTTCTCCTTCTTTTCGACACCAGGGGCAGGATAGACCTTAGCCTTGATGATTTCGGGTCCCGAATCACCCTTGGGGTGCTTGACAAAGAGGTCGACGCGGTCATGCTTTCCCTTGTGTTTGAGCTCAGACTCAAAGTGGTTCCCACGATCATTGCGGCTCTCGTCGGCCTTGACATCATACAAGATCTCAGGCCCGAGAGGCCCTTTACGATCATTCTCGCGGACCTTCACTTCGGAATCGCTCTGCCAATCGAAGCGGCTGGCCTGGGCCATGCCGTTGGCAAGGGCCAGGACGGCCAAGAGATTACATCTCATGGTGATTTCTGATGTGGGACGATGATGAGTATAAACAATTGACGAAGATAAGCGGAAGAGCTGTATCTCGGCTCTGCTATATGTTAGAGATAGCTGAGAAGCTCTTGAGCAGACAACGAAGACAAACAAGACGCAAGACTCTCTTTTATAACTCTCATTTTGCTGTACTGATCTGTCGAGCAGGGTCATTGTTGTTTGCGTATGTGCTCAAATCGCTCACCTGCAGATGTTGAATCGCGAGGAGAAGTCAATTGCCCCGGAGACGCGCCGCGAATTCGTCATGATCCTCGTTCTGGACTGTTCTCATTGCGTAATATGTGACTGCAAATGAGGCGAATATGCCCATAGACTTCTATGGTGAGCCTTTTGAGCGCGGTCTGGATGAACTGTACGCGACATGACTGCAGGGCAATCTGTCGAGAGAGTTCATCAACACAGCAACTGCGACTTCGACGCGTATGAGTCCCATGCGTGACCGATGAGGCGCAATAGGCGAAAGGAAGAAATTGTTGAGAAGATGCTGCTGATGTCCAAATCCAATTGCTGTCTTCGAAGCTACCGCTGAACGACCGAAACTTGCGCCCACCAGTCGCGTAACAGATAATGCTCGCTATCAATATGCACAATCTCGACCCCCATTCTGTATTTTGTGGTACCTCCATTCTCTTTCTTGCCAAAGACAATCTTACCCCAACGCCCCTGACGCCAGTAGAGCGAGCTGGATCCGCAGTAGTTATTCTTGATTCCTATTCCGTTCCCTATTCCTCCGGAACGCCTGAGAACAGCCCAAATCGCATCCGGTGGCTCTGTGGACGCGTTAGCAGGCAAATTCGTAAACAAGAATATAGTTCAGTAAGCGAAGGGTATGGCATGTTTGGCTCATGCAAGCGAACAAGAGGGAAAGGGGTGGATTGGTGACGCACAAAAGGTAACTTGGGAATTACGACTCCCAAGACAGCGAGTAGGTTAATAATGAAATAAGTCAAGTCGTAATGTGTGTAATGAGTGCTGACGAGGAAAAGGGCAATCGGAACGCCGAGAAGAAATTTTTTGGTGGGCGTGTACTGAGCCCCGTTGTCGATCTGCTCCCACATGTTGAGGTTGTCGAAGGCGCCGCTGTTGAAGTCGAAGGGAACGCCACGGACATGGTGGAACATGATGTAGGAACCGAACATGTAGGTCATATTGGTAAGGGTCCATGACGTCTCCTGCGAGACACCAGGAATGGCGTCGAAGATAATTTTGGCACAAGCGATCAGGACGATGTGGATAGTCCAGGCACCTGTGCAGTAGGAGTTCACGTCAGCATGCGGCCCGTCAGGAGTGAAAGTGCACATGCACAGCAGGCGGAGGCCAGGTATACCTTTGGCATTGGTCCAGTTGGCATTGAGGTTTGGAAGGGAAGCCTGGTCGCTAATCTGCTCGAGAGTCTCGGGAGGCTCGTGATAGACCTGGAGGATGCTGCTAGACCTCCTCCTTCGGGCCCCGGCTCCCGTGTTTCGGTCGGGCATGTTGAGGTAGATGCTGCCTCGGCGCGGAGGTTTGGTCGCCGCGTCGTAGGAGACGGTGCGCTGGAGTAAGATTGGGGAAGACAGCTTGGCGGTATTGACGGGGTGAGGACGCAAAAGCGTTAATCGGGGGAGGGGGAGGGATCGGCAGGAGAGGGCGGAATGCGACGACCCGGATGCTCGGGGGTTGCGTTGTCGATGATGGAGAATGGGGATTTTTGGGCTTGAGTTGAGAGAGAGATGAGTAGCTGCAGCGGCTCTCCTAATGATGTCACGGAAGGGTGTCCGGGGGCAAATGCGAGGCCGATGCAAGGGCAAAGCGAGCGGCGGATGCTTATGGCGATGCTAAATAACGAGACGGTGATGGTCGGAGGCGACGAGTTGGTAATGAAAATGAAGATGTGAATGTAGATGTCGAAAGGAGAGACACGAATGAAGTTGAAGCAAGGACGAGACAAGACAAGACGGAGAGGAGATGCCGAAACGGAAGATTCAAGGTCCCCGTGAGCTACGAGCCAGGAGCCACCCTCACGAAAGGAGCCACCAGCGAACGACTCAACGAAAGGGACACGCAATGCACGAACCAGCAAACGGGGCTGCCCCAGCTGGAAGGGAGTGGGGAGGGGGGTTGCTGAAATTAGCGGGCGTAGTGGGTGAGCCTGCAGCGGTAGCTCGCTGGAGGATAGTTAGTCCGGGGGGTTCGTCTAGGGGCCTGGGAACCTCCAGGGGAGCCTTCAGGGGACTGTACCTAGTTAGGGGACTGCAGACGGGAGTGAGTTGGGATTCTGTCTCGTGATGACCGGAAGTTAGGTCAACGGTTCAATCAGACCAGGGATTCGCCCGTGTTCAGCTCCGGAGAGGGTAAAAGTGACCGAATCGTGACCAGAACGAGGCTAGTGAACTGATATCTGGCCTGGAATGCCAAGGCCTCCAGACTGCTCCAGACGTTTTGGTAGACACGTGATCGGCGAACGGAACGGACGACAAAGACCAACAGGCTCCAAGTTAAGTCGAGTGCGCCAACGTAACTTCTTCTAAATGTAGTGACGATTCTTTGCTCTGTTGAACGAGACAAGCACTGCAGCGACGCGCAGACTGATCGACCCAACGGCAAGTAAGGAGTAAGGAGCCGGTAGAAAGGGAGCAAAAGCAGGCGAGATCTGGAAAAGATTGAGCCTAGATTCCGCAGCGAGATTACAATATGATATAATATACGGAGGAGAACTCTAGTCCACCCCGTACCCGAGATAGGAAATAGAATATGGCAGATGGCGTGGCATGGCATGTCAATGTTACGAAAGAGGGAGAGCAACGTGGACTTGACTCTGACCGACTTGTCGTTCGCCGCATTTCGTTTCAGTCTTACCTACTCTGTACGAGAGAATGAAAAAAAAAAGACATCTGATAGCTCAGTCACTGCCACGTTTCTAGAAGCACAAAGCCCACACGAGATCTGTGGGCGCGCTGCAGTATCGGCTGACGTCGCATGTCTGTCGGAGCATCGAGTGCTGGGGTAATTCTGTACGGATACTACTCCGTACAATAAGGGGCCAAGCTGGTTAATCTTCGGGGATAATACCAGGAAATGAAAAGGGTCCTCTAAAACCACGGCGAACGAATGCAGAAACTTAGTGACGGGATGGCCCGTCATTCGCCTTGCTGATTGGCCAGCTGTGGAATTTTTCCCCAAGCAGGGTCTTCGATAGATATCATCACAGCTTTCACCTCGCATCTCTCTAGCGACATAACAGCCTCACCGTATCTTGTTTCCCACGCTCAGCTTTCAATCCCTGGCTCGAAGGCCAACAAAGACATTCATTGAGTCATTCAGTGCACGAGTGCCCGCTGCTAACCCAAGATCTCGGGTTCATGTTCAGCAATATTTCGGGTACGTACATACATGTACCCTCACCTCGAAGGTCTTTGCTTCCATGTGCCAATGCAGGCCGTGGATGCCTGGCTTTATCGCACCACCTCTCGGCCAGACCTTGCCCGGGATAAATATACTCGTCTCGCCCCGCTATCTTCTGTTTGAACACTGTTGATTGAGTTTTGCAGCCAGGCTAGTTGTGGAGCATCTTTACTTGGCCGAGTGGCTTGCCTTGCCAGGTTGAAGCCTTTTCTTCGAGGCTGAAGCTCAAGTTTTGGGACTCTGAAGCCTTGATAAGTTCGATAAAGGTGGCGTACGTCTTTGCAGGTCTCTTCTCTCTCTGCCTCCCTGTCTGATTGAGAACGATTGGCTGGTTCCGCGCACTACGATCGGTCACTCTAAGCTTCATATCCTTTGAGAATGGCGGCAGAAGAATTTGAGCCTGGCGAGGTCATCAACCTCCTGTCCAGCGACGATGAATCTCCCCCGCCTACCAAGAAGAGGTCTCTCGAAGACGCCCAAGGATCAAGGTCCCCCGATGGTGAACCGTCTTCAGCACCCGGGCCCAAGCGTTTGAGGACTGATCGACCGGCGACTACTGAGTCAGAGCCTGCGGCAACGGCGACTCAGGATGCAAAAGAAGGCCATGTTGATGAGGAAACATTCTATGATACAACCAAGGCATCTCCTAAGAAGGAAGACTTATCTGGACATCCCGCGGCAGATTCAGCCAGTATAAGCAAGTCTTCTACCCAACCAAGTACGCCCGGCGGGTTGGCGCCTGGGCACTCGAGTGAAGCCCCTGTCTATAGGCAAGGGACACTCAGTTTCAAGATCCCCAGCCTTGCCGACAAGAAGGGCGGCTCCTGGTTAAACCGGTTCAAGGACTGGGTTCAGGCCTTCCACGCCCTCAACTCTGAACAAACTCATGCTATCACGCCTTCATTAGCCGAATCCGTATACGCTAACTACATTGACAATCACGCTGGTTTGAAGCCCAAGAAACGACGCATTGCTAAGCAGGTAGCAAAAGAGCTCGAGAGCACTGGTACCCTGGCGGCTCTCCTTGAGAGCATTCAATCTCCGAAACCCTCCCAGTCAACTCTCGACAAATGGATGAAAAGGCAACCTAAAAAACAATCAGTCGGCAAAACAAAGAGCTCCCGCGCTTCTAGTGTCAGCGAGGGCGAGATTGCGGATGATGGAGATGAGCATGACACTGAGAGCGAAGTTGAATACGAACCAACTCTGAGCAAACACGAGCGGACCGGAGAAATCGCACCAAGTGCAAATGAGCGGGCATCACTTCTGGGCAATCGTGCTCAGGCGAGTGGCAAGCCAGCACCCAATACAGAGCAAGCATCGGCCTCGTCAACCACGCAGAGCATGGCCCCCATCGACACCCAAAGGGACGTTCCCACCGGGACTGACGCATTGGAACAGCAGCGTCGATACTTCCCATCGGCCAGTGATCCCACTCAGATGTGTCTCCTCTGCGGGCAGAATACGCATCTGGCACCCAGTTGTCCTACGCTGATCTGCTCATCTTGCGGAAGTCTTGAGCACCCGGAGATTTGCTGCCCTGAACGGGAGAGATGTGACAAGTGCCGCCAACTGGGTCACCAGGCAGCTCATTGCACGGAGAAGCTAGCGTTGACCAAGGATGAAGGGCTTGCTTGTGCTATCTGCAACTCAGCAGACCATCTTGAGAAGAAGTGCACACAGGTGTGGCGATCGTATCGTCCAGACGCGTCCACAGTACGGAAGGTCATGTTTATCCCTGCGACTTGCTCCATGTGCGGCAGTGATAGGCATTTCTCTGCCGACTGCAATCGCCGTCGCGAAACTGCGCCCAACCCGACATGGTCAGTCAAGAACCGTGATCAGTATGTTGATCCTGACTGTGGCTTGGCGGCGATCGAGGAGGTGGCGGAAGAGCCGCAAAACGCTAGAACGACGCGCGCCCCTGAGCTCAAGATCCGCGGCCACGCCGCGCGGACAACAAATGTCCATTACTCGGAGAGCGATGACTCAGACGTGGAGTTCCTGGGCCACAGGCCTGTCAAGAAACGGGCAGCAATCGGGCAGATTCGAATGGCCAGTAACATCCAGATGCCGCAGAATCAAAACGGGAGACCGGCGAGAGGTGGCAGACACAATGGAGCGCCGGTTCAGCCTCCCCTCCCTCCTGGACCCCCTCCGTCTGGGCCGCCGCCCCCTCGAGGAGCATTTGGGCATCCTCCTCCACCGGGCGTCGCGTCATATGGATCGCAGCCATCAGCGCCGCCTCCCTCGCTGCCCAGAAAACCTCCCGCGAGAGACTACAGGAATGTACCTCCGCCACAGCATCTACAGGGCTCGCGCGGACAGTCGCACGGCAGCAACGCGCCTCAGGGGTCAAAGCCTAGGGG
>JAAVUK010000167.1:0-41384 GCA_014899095.1 Fusarium buxicola
GGACGGGGAGGAGGACGGGGAGGAAGACGGGGCGGTTCGTAATAGAGAAGCCTCTGAGATCAAACCCAACTTTTCTACATTGCGCACATTGTGACGTGATGTCCATGAGACGTGATGTCCATCAAGATGTAAGCTCGTGTAATAATTGCACCTATTGAGCCGCTGTTCCGTCCTCTACCGCTCTACACCTCGTCTGACCCCTTAACATGCCTAACACGGCAACACTGTAGAGAAGACAGTCATCTCTAGGATGGAAGCTTCATGAACATCTCTATCGCATCATGCTTCGCTTGATCCTCCTTCTCCAGCCACTCCAACAGCTTCTCCGCAACCATATCCTCGGCCTGCTGCCGTCCCACAATCCCACGCACGACGCCTACATCCTCAGGGATCCGACCGTCATTTCTAAAGATCGGGCGACCCTGCCAAGTGTCGTCCGCATCGCCCTCCTGCTCAATCTTGTACTCGGGGATCCCGTAGCCCAGACGACCCCCAAGGGCAGCGACGCGCTCACGAATAGTCGGGCCGCGGCTGGAAATACTGCCGCCTCCCGGGTGCGATGGACCGGTTGTGGACGTTGTGAACACGCCACCGTCCGAGTTGTCGTCCTCGCCCTTGACTTTTGTGGGAGAGGGAGAGGCCTGGGTCGTGGACGCGGGCCGCTTGCTGCCGCGGGGTGATGGATCGCTCTGAAGGAAATTGTAGGCCTGCATGGCGACGAAGTGCTTTGCCTTCTGGGCCTTCTTGAAACTTGGGGGTTCTTGGCCGGCCTCGTACCCGTAGCCCTCCTGGGGGAACCTTTCGTCACACCAGGGAAGAGTGCAGCGGACACGCCACCGTGCTAGAGGTTTTCCGTAGACGGTCAAGTTGAAAGTCTCCTGAGACCACTGGGGGAGCTGCAGATTGTGCTGTTGACAATGTTCTGCGGCTCATCATATCAGCTCTTGTGTTGTGATCAAGGTCGAGGGGATGATTACCATTTAGAATGCTCACCCATTTGTCTTCGACCTCGGGCTCTGGGGCGAGCTCGATGAGCTGCGAGATGGCCGTGATCTGCTGCTGATCGAGACGCGCAGGCTGGCCCGTTCGCTGCTCCTCGGCCTTCTTTTCGTTGGCAAACCCAATGAGCAGATCCCAGGGAATGCCTCCGTCGACGATAGTGGAAGTCTGGCTTGTCATGGTCTCGGAGTGCGAGATGTGATGGTGGAGTGTAGGAGTTGAAGCGAACTTAAATGATGCGGGATGAAATCACCGATGGAGTTGAAGGTTGTGCTGTGCGACTGGGGATTCTCTTCCTAGATACCCTTCTTGTGAGGGGACAAAGGGAGATATATATATATACCTGATGGGAATAGAGGCCTAATAGACAGAGCCTATCGAACAATGGCAGTCTTTCTCAACTGAATGGGCGCCCTCTTTGTCGAGACGGCGAGACTGCAATTGCGAACTACAATAGGCCGCAGACAATAAGCAAGGCAACCAGCTCCATCCACCAAGATTTTCAACCTCACCGGCCTGAACTGAGGCTGCTCATTCGCGCTCACACCTCCCCAGCGATGGAATTTGTTGGGCTGCGCCTGTAAGTGTACATGCCTCATCTCGATTGCTCAATGTCAAGGCGATGGAGTTGGCTGCGGCCGTGGCTTGGAGGGGCCGGCCTTGCAGGGGCCGGCGACTTTGGCCAACGTCGGTGGAGCTAGGTCTGCTGAGGCTCAGCTCGCATTGTCAGGCAGATATGGTATGTTGCACTTTTACTGCGGCTTTCCAAGGTTGAGAACTCGACAACGCTTGATTGGGTTGGTTATAGCCAGTCGAATAAATGGTCGACCGATTAGCCACAGGGTATCTACCAACATTGAATGCAGCATGCAAAACGCCAGCTGCCTAACAAGAGACATGCCTTGACGCAAGCAAATCAACTTTTCCTTCCACTCGGTTCCATTTCCATTTCCATTTCCATTTCCATTTCCAGGTCTGTCTTCTGTCTTTTCTCTTCCCCGGCTCCCCACATCCTTAGTCCTCCTCGAAGAAGCCGCCTCCATCGCTGTCGTCGTCGCCCTTCACACCGGGCTGTATGCCCTGATGCATCTGTCGCCGGCGCTCCCTGCGGTTCTTGGCTCCCGCCTCACCCTTGCTGCGCGACATGCTCTGGTCCTTTTCTGCCTGGTGCCCCGTCTGCTGTCTTGACTGTGTCTTTGGCGCAGGTTTGCCCACACTCGTTGAAATCTTGGGTTTGTTCTGGCGGCGCTCGGATTGGTTTCCGCCCGGTGAATCATCGGCCGGTCGTCTCTCTCTCACATTTCGTAGGGCGTGAGGGCCCCCCTTCATTGCTTGCTCGATTTCCGACCACACCGGTGGCCGCTCTGTATGCAGCAGACCTCTGTGCTTCAGCGGCTTGTAATCGTTCTTCTTCTCATCGTCCTCTTTCTCTGTCTTGCCGCTCGTGTACAAGCTGATGTAGGCTTCGGCGTGCGGGAAATGCTGCGTGTATGCCTCGTCGACCTCGGCGACGTGCAGATCCCTCTTCAGCCCTTCCATCTCCTCGGGAGACTCAACCTGGTTGATCTTCTGTCGCAATTGCTTTACCAATCGCGCAGCCTTTTTGCGCTCTGGACACCCTCTATGTTAGCACTTCATTTCAGCGTGACGCATCCGGAAAGGCCGTACCGAAGAAGCGGACCATATGGTATTTCGAAATCATAGCACTTCGTTTCTTCTGGAACGCTTTGTCCGAGACAGTGGCCTTGAGTGCGGCCAGCTCTCGCTCGAGATCATTGTGGACGTTGGCAGGCAGGTCTTGTTTTCGCTTCAGTAGCCGCTCGATTGTACGTGTTCGCTTCTTCGCCCATTCTGAAGTCCCCTCGTTCGGTCGATGTTTTGTCTTGCTGTGCTTGTGCCTCTTCGCGCCGTTGAAAGCAGCTCGATCTCGCGAGTCTTGCTCAGGCTCAGGCTCAGGCGAGCCGACTTCTGCAAAATCTCTCTTCTGCCCCATGGCGATAAGATCGGGGGTTTAGGATCAGGAGTAGGAAAATCGCCAATGGTGACCCGGGAAAGCTGGAGACAAGTGGTGAATAATAAGTTGAATGTGGTGTCAAAGTCAGAAGAAGTTGATCATGGAACTTTTTTTTGTGAGCTGGCGGGGATGAACGAAATTGGCCAAGTTATCTTATCAGTAGAGTCCGAATTTAGAATAGTGTCGGGCTCTCATCTCAATGGATGTGGGGAAGGGTGTGCTTGAGTGGAGGTCGCATTCAACATCGAACGAAGCATGGGTAATGAATCTAATCTCTTGACGCCGGTGGTTCCCAATCGCGACTCTTTAACGGACTAACATCTATTCACTGCTTATCTGGACCTTGTCTTGGGCATCTCCCAAAGTTCTGTTGGCGACACGGGGCTGTCACCTGACATAGTAGCTACCTTACTCACTCCGAACTTTGAAGCTGCAACCGACGTCTTTTGTTCTGGCAGAGACACCACTGTCACTGTCACTATCACTATCACTCATAAGAGGTCTTATAATTCAGCCAATGCTTGCATGAGCGGCCCTGTCCTAGGGCTGATCTGTCTCTGCCATGGACCGCCCAGAACCAGGGCTCGTCAAATGGTCGTCAAACCCTTCATACGACAACTTCATCCACATCAATCTCCAGCATCGTGTCGTCCAGGTCTATGAGCCAACAGGCCATGCCAGAGCAGGTCGATTTGACTACAAGAAACTCAACCGCCATGATGACTTCCCCCCGCTTACGACGTACGACTGGTCACCGACCAACCCCGGACTTCTCGCTGTTGGCACCGGAAGCGGCATTGTGAACCTGCTGAGGATTGACGATGGCTCCAATGCATATGTTGAGCTGGGTCTCAAGATGTCGCGCACATGCCAAGCAGTCGCATTTAACACTACGGGTTTGTTAGCGGTCGGCCTTGATCGAGTCAGAATGGACCAATGCCTTCATATCTGGGACGTCAGCCGTCTATCTTCGATAGACAAGAACACCCAGGGCTTCCCCTCGGACGCGACCAATATTGCAGACCCTAAGCAACGCCTTGAACCCAGCGTTTCGGTGTCAAGCATCAAATTCTTCGAGGACAGCCCCCAAACGCTTGTTGTCGGTATCAAGGCTCAGGGACTTCGCATACACGATCTTCGCGGTAAGATGCTGGAGTACGAACTGGCATTTTTGCCTAAGCTAATCCAAACGACCATCCTCATCAGATCCCGGCAGTATTGTCACGTTTCAGACGAAATGCAACAACAACCTCACAATCGACTATGCTGACCAGAACTACTTTGCATCTTCCGGCCTTGACCACCCCGGTGTGCTGATATGGGATCGACGAGCGACAGCAAGACCTGTGGCTTCTCATTCCTACCTACAAGCGGTTGATGAGGATGAATTGCCATGGGGAGGAGCTCTGCGCCTTGATCAAGTTATTGAAACCGATTCGGACCCTTTCCTGGCAGAGGGCAAGTATTCTCTTGTTCGTTCCCTCCGATATTGTCGCGACCGCCGTGGTCTGCTTGCCGTGTTATCACGCACTGGACAGCTCAAGGTATTGAAGACCAACAAGGAGACTCCAACGTCCAACTCTAGCAGTCCAGAGCTTCTTCAGGTCCAGAAGTCGTACGAGATGGATGTCTCCTACGTGGAAACATCAAGGAAGAACGATCGCATAGTCGCTTTTGACTGGGTGACACTGAGCTCTCCTGTTTTACGTCCACGACTTCTTGTCCTACGTGCCAATGGAAACTTTGAGATCCTGGAGCAGCCATCCCATACCTCAGACCATGTCTATAAGCTTGTACCTTGGCAAGCACCGCATCGTGGACTTGAAGGTACGTCAATCAGAGTTTAGAAAGAATTTGCATGATCTAACCCCAGCCCAGAAGGAGCTCCGTACCGCAGCATGATGCAGTTTGAACCATCACAGGCCCCAGATATGCTGGGACCTTTGCTCATCGAAGAAGCGCTGTCAGACGTCCCGCTGTTTGGACCAGAGAGCGTAAGCATACAAGCAGACACAGAGGCTGCGTTGAAGTCAAATACACTGTCTTCAGTGTCGATAGATGATGTTGGAGCAACCGCGACGCCATTGCCTGAGGCATTTCACACGGCCTCTGCTGTCGCTCCCAAGATCAGGGCTTTGCGTGCCTTTGTAAGAGACGAATTTCAGGCTCCTACATCGGCAAATGGAGTCAAGCCGCGCGCTGGCGACACTAAAATTGTCCAGAGCGAGACTAGCGAGATGTCTCTAGCATCCGACAGCCTGGGCTCATGCCGTGAAATTCATGACGCATTACTGGCTTCGTTGGCGGAGGCAGAGGGTCTGCCCAGAGAGGCGCAAAATGTCATTGACCACACTATGCTCTTGCGCGCAAAGGAGAAGTATCTCTTTGATGCGGTAGTCAATAGAGATATTGTAGCAGATGACCCCTGGGTCAAGTATGTTTGGGATTGGATCGCAAGTAAGTCTGGTCTGGAAAACCATACCTTTCAAAATGCTCAACTGTCTTTAGCTGCTGAGGAGACTGCCGACGATGGAGGCTTGATACTTTCAACTCTTGACCTCAGCTACTTGGGTGTTCACTCAGTATGGACAAATAATCTTGGTAAGTGCTTGACGTCGAGCAAAGTGCTTAATCTGACATGGGTTTAGGTCGTGATCCTGCTACCAGACTATCTACATCTACCGGCACAGCACCCCCTGATCGATCCACATGGGAGCGCAGTATTGGAACTTTTTGCAAAAAGAACCATCTGCCAAAATTCGATGGGGCAACCACCAAGTGGCCCTGTCATCGCCAGCTCTGTCTTGAGATATGCGGCTGGGGCGACTCGGAAAAGCACGATCCCAAGGGCCGCAACCGCAAAGCAGACCCAGAGTATCCTACCACTATCCACACGATGGCTGCTGCTCGGGCGCTGTTCACAGGTGACCACAAGGAAGCCATACAGATCCTCAAAAAGGCTAGCACTGCACATCCAGAGCTGCTGTTTGTGTCTCTGGCTCTACAACTTATGGGCCGCGGCGACAACAAGCTCGCTAAAGAACAGCTGGATTTCGATGAGGCTGTAGCATCCAAGACCGATCCCTATCTCCGTGCAATCTCGTCTCTTATTGCGACAGGCGACTGGGCGGCCATAGCCAGTCAGCTGTCTCTGCCTCTGTCGGACCGCGCATACGTTGCCGTCCGCAACTTTGACGATGATCAGCTCACCACTTGGCTCAACGAGCAGGTCGCCCTGGCGGTAGCGGATGGAGATATCGAAGGCATCGTTCTCACAGGCATAACAGAGCCCATGGTGGACATCTTCGCCCGCTATATCCAAAAGTTCCACGACGTCCAGACGGCAACCCTCGTCCTCTCCATCTGCGCCCCTCGCTATATAGACGACATCCGGTGCCGCGCCTGGCGCAACGCTTACCGCGCCCATCTACAGCGTCACAAGCTATTCTTCCAGCGCACAAAGTTTGACGTCGAGTCCACCAAGCGCTCCAAGCGTGACGGCAATCCCACTCTCAAGCCGCCTTACCGCCAGATCGCCCTCCGCTGCGTCTTCTGTGACGCCGAGACCTCTCTCGTAAACTCCACCAACCAGGTGCCGCATCTGGGAGTCGGCTCCTCTGCCCAAGCCGTCTCCGCGCCCTCCGCTCTTGAGGCTCGTAACCCACTCCTCGCAACTAGCATCAACGCAGGCGTCAGTTGCCCCAACTGTGGCCGTCATCTTCCGCGCTGCGTGGTGTGTCTGGAGATCGTCGGTGTCCCGCGCTCTGACAAGCCTGAGGAGAAGGGAGAGACAAGGATGGCGGGCCGGTTCCCAACCTTTTGCTTGCGCTGCGAACATGTTCTGCATCTGGATCATGCCCGGCAGTGGTTTGCCAGGCATGTCGAGTGTCCAGTGCCCGAGTGTCGGTGTCGTTGCAATTTCAGGGCGAACCCGGAGTTGAGTTATCATTAGAGGTGCTTCTTCAGTTTTGACAGACTGGTCGTTGGTGGAAGAAGGGGATTGGGGTTTCCAGGTGTTATTTGTAACTCGGTCTGGATCAAAATGTCGTAGGATATATCATCACATGCATTGAATATTCGCCGCAGCGTATATAACGATTTTGAATACCGATTATCACTAGCTCTATCCTCCATCGTTTTCCGAGTTAACGACGTACCATATGCTATATCGCTCCCTTCTATCCGCGGAATTAAATAGACAAACCCAGGAATCAACTCCTATCGTCTCCATCCCGTGCTCTTTACGGCCCCGTCATCCTAGCCGTTGTATCCCTTCGAAACAATATAATACTCTCAAGAAGCGCCCGTCTTTCCTACCCACTCGCCATCGTACCCGGCGTTCCAACTGATCTCATATGCACTTCTCCATCTCCATTCCAGCTTTCCAAAACAGACATCTCTAACGCGATAACATAAAAGGAAGAGGTAGGTCTCGTTTGTTCGAGGGGGTATCATGACCAAAAAAAAAGTTGCCAGGTGACTCAGTCTCCTCTCTTCTCAATGGCCTATCGTCGTGGTCTCGTTTCGTTTCGATTGAGAGGACGGTACAGCTCTCATGAGGCAGGGTCATCGACAGCGGCAGCCTGGCACCAGGGGTGCTCGAGCACCTGGTTGATGTCGTAGCGCTTCGTGACGTCGCGGTCCAGCATGCAACGAATGAGGTCGATACTCTCCTCACTCATCGTAAAAGGGATTCGCAGATCGCGATCCATAATCTCGTCGATACTGTAGAAAGGATTCTCCTTATAGACAATGGTGTAAAGGAGAATTCCAAGAGCCCAGACGTCTTGCTCTGTGCCACGATAGGGCTTGCCAGCAAGGACTTCGGGAGCAGCATAATCTGATTATGAATTAGTCAAGTCATAACCGCGCCAGGATGACGGAAAGGATACTCACCAATTGTTCCCACAAAGACGTCGAAAGGACCGCTCTTGATGTATGCGGCGCTTCCGAAGTCAATGATCTTGATGTTGCCTTCTCCGTCAAGGATCACATTCTCGTCCTTGATGTCGCGATGCACCACTCGAGCCTCGGTGTGCAGGTGATGTATGGCATTGGCTACTTGCACGAAGATGCTGCGGCATTCAGCCTCCTCCATGTTGGTTCGCAACTCGATGTAGTCGAACAGGTCCATGCCGGGCAGCCCGTGAGGGACCATCTCGATGTAGTAGTTCACGTCATCCTCGAAGAAGCCCTCCATCTCAACGATATTGGGATGGCGCAGCTCTGGTTTGCGGAGATACTCCAAGACGTGGATTTCTAGAGGGACAGTACCCAGCTTCCTGTCCCTGGTCCATGTATCCACGAGAATACGTCGCTTGGTGACATACTTGAGCACAATCTTCCTACCTAATTGCTTGTGTCGAGCTAGCTTCACTTGGCCATACGCACCTTGGCCCATGTCCTCGAGTATCACGTAGTCGTTAATGGTCTTCTTATGGGGTGGTTCAACGACTTTGGGAACTTGGGGTGCTTCTTCAGGCTGTGGGACAGACTTGGGATGCCCGGTGATTCTAGCAGCGGCATTGATGGCAGCATCCTTTAATTGCCTGGAGAGTGAGGTTGCTGCCACTAGCAGGTCTCTTCGAGGTGCCTCGTCGTCTGAGGCAATCTCTAAAGGAGTATGAGCTGGAGTTTGGCCAGGCGATGGCTGATGAAGGGGCGTTGCAGCTCCGGACCGGGTAGGGGATTCGAGGCTGAGGTGAGGCTGAGTGCCATGGAGATGACGGGAATAGGTAATCCACAAAGCATACACTATCTCTGAATGGGTCACTTCGAACGTCTCGTCGCCACTGTTCGGGTTGGCGTTGTCCTCATCGCTGCCCTCAATGACTGTCTCGTTCACCACGAGGGTCTTCTTTTCGCTCTTAACTACGCGCATCTGAACGTCAACCTTCAGGTCTGATCCGTCACGGTGCTTTGCGCGTAATCCGGCAGGATGGAGGAAAGCGGCGGCTGCATCAGGCCGATGCTCTTTCAGAGCAAGAAAGGCCGAGGCCTTTCTGAAACGATGCTCAGGAACAACCATACCATCGAGAAGCTGGATGCCGTCCTCTTCTATCAGGGAGTTCAGCACCTTGTCGAAATCCGGTATCAGCGCATTGATGGACATGCCGTCCGCCTTTTCGAAACCAAACAGCGCACCACAGAAGGCGGAATTCGAACTTCGAACTTTGAGACCTTCTGGCTCGACCACGACGATTCCAGCCATGTGGGGAAACGTTGAAATTCGAAGCTGAAGTTTGCCCCTAACTTGCTCGATCGTGCAAGGAACGTTGACATGGGGCGAGTGAGGGCATGTGAAGTATCGCCGCCGCGTAGCCTGGGCAAAGTCGATTTCCCCAGTATTAGGATCGATGCCTTGTCGAGGTATCCGGGGGATAAGCTTAGCGATATCAAACCCGGAAGCGACTGACTCGAGCCCCCAAATGGGATGGGTGGAACCCGACACCTCTTGAACGATGCCATCCTCATCCAGAGAGACGTAAGCTACGTCTTCATGAATCTCTTCCAGAACCCAAATCAGACCGACCCGCTTCTCCTTGACCCAAAGGCTAGCAGAGCCTGTTGCACCATTGCGCTTCTGAATTGGGACGACATCTCCGCAGAGAAGTACTCCCCTGGATAACGTGTTTCGATGATGCCCACCGCCCCGGGCCTTTGGAGGACTTGGGTCGCCACTGTGGACCGTTTGCGCGCGCCTCTGGGTGTAACTCCGTGGCTGAGTTCTCGAGTTGGGTTTGCTCAGGAGCTGAGCGGTTATGCCAGACCGGCCGTTAAGCAGTGCTGAAGCTGCTGAGGCGGCAGGTGTCGTTTGTCCTGACGACACTTGAGCGTCGTTGAACTCGTCCTCTGTTTTCCTCAAAAGCTTCCGTTCCAACCATGCCCTTCTCTCCTCCTGCACCACTTCCAGGATCCCCATCTTGCGTACTTCAGCTTTTGTCACGCCAAACACCAAGCAAGCGAGGTCGTTTGCTGCAATGATAGTCCAGGGAGGTTTCACTTCTGTGGTAAAGATTGCTTGAGCGGCGGGGACCCATCGATTCGTATGTCCATGCACAGAAGGGCCCAGCTGAGTAGGAAAATTGGCCGCCGAGGAACCGGGCAGCTGCGTCAAGATGGGAGACGTCAATGGCTCTTGATAGATGGGTTGGCCGGTCAAGAAGGGTTGTGCCATTGTGTCTATCAGCTTGTCTTGAACTGATAACGATCTAACGTCCGTCATTGTCCGTTTCAGGCTGGTTGGTCGAACAGGCGTAGACTTTTCTTCAGAGGCCTCGCTCTCATTTGTAGGAGCTTTCGCTGGCTGCTCTGGAGCACGAGCACTATCGGCAGTTGTTGGCTCAACAAGGTTGGATATTCTTGTTGTTTCAACTCTAGAACGGCGAGGAGGCGCGGGTGAAAGCTGTTGAGGTCTTGTCAAATCGGTGCTGGACACTCGTGGATTAAAGTTCTTGTCAAAAACATTGTCATCAGATACCTCTGCTGGGCCAGTCAGAGGAGCCGGTGGATATGAATCATCAGGGTTTGGCAGGTTCCCAGCTCTGATTAGCTTTGCTTGAGCGAGCAAGTCCAGCATATTTTGAGTCTCAACGTCTCCGCTAACTCTGGCCTGCGCGCTTGCAAGAGCTGCCTGTGACGAGTTCATAGGAAATCCCATATGATCTTTCATGAACTCGATGGACCGCTTCAGGACATTCTGTCGGTTGTGAAGGAAATCCTCGGACTGGTTGGCAAAGGAGAAGGAGTGCAGAGACTCGGAGGGAAAGCGGGAGAGGTCCTCGGAGAAACTGGGAGATGTCGGACCACCGGCCAGCGGTAGGGTACCGGTGCTGGAGGCCATGGCACTCATTGAGGTGGAGCGAGATAAGGCAGCTACGGAAGGGCTTCGAGAAGAAGCTCGGGATCCCGGTAGTGTTGGGTTTCGGGAAGGAGGTCGTTGTTGTCTTATCCGTCGAAGGCCGGAGAGGCCTAAGCCGTGCTCGTGGTCGGTCATGATGGGAGACCTGGGTTTTGTATGGTGGTCAGTAAAGAAACGGGCTGAGGTTGGTTGCCACGACTAGACCCAGTGGCACATGGCTCCACTCAACGAACCTGGTGATAGCTTCAAGGTCAGCGGCAGCCGCCGCCGCTGCAGTCGCGTCCAGCGACATCCGTACTCTACTACGGTCTTGCTTCGGTCGCTCGCTCGCTGAAGCCAAATTGCCGGTGCTGCGGTTCTTTGGCAATGAGAGCGGCATCGCCAGCTTCCCACGTCCGCGTTCGTCATCTCCCGTGTGATTGTCGGCGCCTGCGCAAGAGGATCGTGGTCAGCTGCGGGTGGGGGACGAGCATGGCCGGGCGGCGGAAGACAGGGAATACCATGATCATGTTGTCCGCCATGCATCTGTAGCATAATTGGAGTCGGCCGAGGGCAAGCCGAAACCACAAGTCAGATGGTGAGAGAAGGGATCTGAGGATGGCGGGGTTGAGCAGCAAATCTCGGTCGGCTTGGTTGCCCGAACGCTGGGTACAAGATCGAAGCCGTAGTCACTAGAGAGGGGCCCCTGTCATGAATTGTTGAGAGAGCGGAGGTCAGGAGAATCAAGCAGATTTGTCGAGAGATATTAATGCTCCAGGGTCAGGCTCCGAGGGGTGACGGTCGAGGTGACGAGGATGGGGGGGCGTGGTGCTGGCGGGTCTTGGGTCTCGGCTTGTGACCTGGACAACAAAGGAAACGGTCGGTATTGGGCAAGTAAAAAGGAACAAAAAGGAATGAAAGGCAGAGAAGATAGAAGATGGGGAAATGATAGGGGTTTTAAAATGAGGAACGAATGAGTTGATACTCGGTCTATGTGAGGAGAGGAGTAATCACTGGTCGTCTTGGTTGTGGAAAGAGGGAGATGTTGAGGACGATGATGGGTTTGAGGAAGGCGAGGAGTAATTAACTATTGGTTTTCATGAAGCCCAGGGATTGGGATCATTGCCATAGGCGGATTCTGGTGACCTGTGAAGCAGTGCAGCGATCTGATTGGCTAAGACTGGAAAGCAGCACCTGAAGCTAGCCCTGAAGGGCAAATAATCCCTGCAGATTACAGCGTGAAGCCGCTGTAAAGCTCGGTGTCTTACGGAGTACTGTACGATAGGTACGGTACGAGGCAATGACGCCAAGGGAATCTGCTCTATGCTTCCATGAAACATACATCATGCATCTCCATATCCTTATCGGTGTATGTCATACCAAGCCAAGGGGTGCTGGATTGCACCCTGAGATTACTGTGCTGCCTTAGATTTTCCCTTAAATTTCAGTTTGGACGAGGCTTGATGAGGCTCATTGAATTTTTTTATTAGTCCCATCGGCTGAGTCCATCCCCTACTTAGAATCGACTCCATCGCGGACGCTAGAGGAAGGGATAATAGTGTATCGGCGGTGTTGGCGACTAGCCCACAATGAAAAGCAGTCTTTGAGGATTTGAATGACGGTTATCAATTTCTGTGACGACAAGAGAGCTCAACAAAATACAAAGCATGTGAATCAAGGTTGCTTTTGAGGCACATAAATTACCCCTTGTTTCCCGTGGTGACTCGAAACCTAAATCACACCCGGAAAGCTTGAAATGCTCGGAGCAAAGAAGTGAACAAGTTAGGCCACACCTTAGTCATCAAGACGTCACCAGCGGGTCCCGTCACCAGCCCAGACTGAGCCCGACTCCCCGGATAGAATGGCCCACCGATTTTGGGGGACCATTGTTACACTGCGAGCTTCCCTGTGAGTGTGTTTCCTCGACTCATGGTGGCTTGGGATCAACCATGAGTTGCGAGGTAAGCCTCGCCAAACCAAGCAAATGCGCGAAATTTGGGGGAATAAAGGCAAAGGAGAGAAAGAAAAAAGGAGAGTTACTCCCTTTTGAGGCCCACGTGGAGTTTAGCTTCTATTGCAAGGTGGCAGCTTCGCATTAAACGCCTCTTTGACCCATCCAAGATTGCCAATCGCTTCGCCTGGGAATCATTCAGCCAAGAGCACGGAGTACGGAAGCTCTTGGGTTGCGTCACGGCCCACAGAGTCTTCTCCACTAGCGATAGAAGATCGACAACTTACATTATAGGGATACGTACTGTGCATATTGGACATGCGCCCAGTTGAAACCGTCGTGACGCGCGAAAATTGTCGAGAAAGGTCGGGGACGTGGAGGGCATCACAAGCATTATATGCCGTAGATGAATATAAGAAGTGAGAAAATGAGGGCGCTGGGAGTGTCCCAGACAGTACTTCAAGACATGGCGTTCCTGAGTTGGAAGCCAGAAGTCCAGGGGGGATTATACCATAGTTACCTGTGATGGCAACTTGAGGTAAGCCAAAATCCATGCAGCTCAATGTTCGCAGCCAGGCCATAAGATGTCCTCCAGCAGCCCAGTTATTCGACCCTCAAAAGTGTGACAGAGTCATAAGACCATACAATGTCTCGCCGAGAGGCACTATAACTCACGATAGGCACGCGACACAAATGTGTAGCATAGCCAGACCAGACCGGTCGTTATCTATGCTTCGGAGGTAAGCGTAAGGTAAGGTCTAAACGGTTGATAGACACGACGGCAGATGACCACGAGGGAGCTGGGGGTTTGTCACTTGAGAGCCATGGCCGTTTTGGAGTGGGCGCCAAAGCCAGGAAAAAGGCGCTTGGTGATCCAAAAGGAGGAAGGGGCGCATCGACAGCCCTGATAGTGAAAGGCGCATGAGAAACGTTGATGGTTTACCTGACCGCGGTAACCGGCTTGATTTGGTACAACCAGCCAGCCAAAGCGGGTGAAGACATCAAGGCCAATGCTTCAAATCAGTACGATAACGATAACATGGAACTCCCGCCGACGCGGGGTTAAGCGCTAGGTTGAGAGGGGCTTTTTTTTTTTTTGGCGGGGTTCTTGCCCGGGTAGGCCGATCTCACTATACCTAGGTAAGTACCCCTTATTCATGGTAAACTGGAAGAGGAAGGAAACAGGACAAAGAGCCCAAAAGGCGCCTCACAGAGGCATGCGGCTACGACACAGCGCAGCCACGCGAAAACCCTCAGCTCATCTTTTTGCTCTGCTCCGTGATTATCCCCTCACTGGTCAGCCGTTGTTCTGACCGCCTTCCAGAACCTGCATGCGGAGAAGCGCCTCCCATGGTTGGTCTAACTAGTCTAAAGCGGCTGGACCCTTGAGTCAGGGACGGTTTGACACCTCGGGCATCGTGCCTACAGCTCGACGTGCAGTAAGGGCTCTAACTTAAGGGCCCCTTGGCAGCACACACCTTGGGACCCATGGGGCCGTCTAGAACTGGACGATCCGAGACGGCAGTCGGCTCGGGGGGCTCGAAGCAACGGCTACTAGTAATGGAACCCTTTGCAGTCAGTCAGTAATGAGACCCTCGGTAAGTGGTTTCCCTCTGAAAGTCTAGAGCGTGACCGTGGGAATGTCAAATCAAAGCAAGAAAGCCACAGTTTGGCGTCTATCAAAAACATGACATGACCAGAAAACGGGATTTAGCCGTGGTTTGCGTGCTGTACTCGCCAACCAACAAAGCACCAGCATGAGAAGAGAGGGTGCCACGCGGACACACGAGAAGACCGACATGTCGTTCCCCCGGGTTGGGAGTGGAGGGGTGGGGTGTGCTGCACACCAACAAGGCCGCCAAATAGCCCCTGAAGTGAAAGATCCGAGTCTGGGGCTGATTCGCCTTCGGGCCACCGCCCCATGAATTATCGGGGAGTCTTGTCCACTTCAGGGCTTGAGGGTTTTTGCCTCGTGTATACCGCGATGTGGTTCAAGGTCTCATTCCAGCAAGGAATCGCCGACGGGCTACCAAGCCCCTTATCGATGGGAGGTATATTTCGAGTCTACCTACTACGGTACGGATATGTTATGTATGGATGGTACCGACCCAGGAGTGCCCGCTCCGCTCTGCTGCTGTCGCCGACCCCGCCGCTGCAACACCATAAGAAAACAATGGGGCCCGGCTAGCGTGCCTGCGTGCCAGAGCCCGGGAAAACAGGGACCTTAACCGTCTGGGCTCTATTGACTCTCGGTGATCCAGTGGAAGAGTGCTCCCGGCGCGGTTTTTAAGGAAAACGTGTGTAGCTCTTTTTCTTCTTTTTCCCTCAACCTCCCTCTCGTTCCGGTGATCACGGTCATGTTCCTCCTCCCATGGGCATGTGCCCTACCTGCGCACCTTGACTGAACGCCCATTGTCTACTCTTGTCTCTCCTGGAAGCCCCTACGCCTCGTCCTCAAGTACAACGACGGCCCCGCTGACCACCCCTCCACCATCACCCCTTCGTCTGCTGATCTTCTCGGGTTACTCCCAGAAAAAGATCAAGCTCGACACTTTTCCTTATTCCTTCACGACAGTTCTGGCCTTTTTTATTATTGTTTCTTCTTTCCTCATTGTTACCGTCCTATTTGTATTCGCGTCCTCACGAATCGAACCCGTGGCAATCCTCGATCAACGTCCCTCTCTAGCGATGAAATAGAACAGCGTCCCGCGTGTCAGCGACCAGCGAGGAACGTACCTACCAACCACCCCCACTACAGACCGGCCGGCCGCACTCAACCTGACGAGCACAATTATCCGTGGCGGCTTCTATTGTCTTTGCCTTGAGGGCCCGTGGATGTAAGATTCAACCTCGAAGGCGCAGAAAACGCAACAAAGTTATACTTTCTTGAACATTTTTTCTTCCCACGCTTCAATTTGGGTTGTGATCGATCTCGCCTGCCATGGAGGTGCACGAGATAGCGTCGTCCGGCAGTCCGAGTCCGGCCCACGAGGGCGTACCCACTCCGCCAGCGCCGGACATGCCGGCCAAGGGAAAGGGCCGTCATCGTCTGCTCCGAAGCATCCAGCGGATATCGTCGTCACCTTCACTGAGCGGACTGCGTCGCTCAAAATCTGTTGGAAGTCCCTATAGCACACGAAGCACCCTCTCGTGTGTTAGTCTCGCCGCCGCCGGGCCACCTCAGACTCCCCATAGCATCCGTTCATCAACCCCACAACCTTCGCCTCTTGGGCTTCCCACCGCCTCGACATCGAATCCTCATTCTTCTGGGGAGTTTCCCTTTGAAAGCCTCGAGAGCCATTTGGCCGTTCGGAAGGTCGACAATGGCACACCGGTCTCGACTCATGCGACTGCGCCGCTCCCGTCCGAGCTCAGGACGAAGCAAGATGCCCAGACTCGGGCCCGCCCTGGTGTGAAGCCTCTCCAAAAGCCACCGTTCCGCTTCTGGGACAATATGCCCCATGAGCTGCAGATCCACGTCTTCTCCTTTTTTCGACCGAAAGAGCTTGTCCAGGCGTCTCGGGTGTCAAAATCGTTCTACAAGACTTGCTTTGATGGCCAGCTGTGGACATCCCTTGATGCCTCGGAATTCTATCGGGAAATCCCGGCCGAGTCGCTGGCCAGGATCATTGTTGCTGCTGGGCCTTTTATCAAGGACCTCAATCTGCGAGGTTGTGTCCAGGTCGAACACTATAAGCGCACCGAGGTTATCGTTAAGGCGTGCAAGAACCTCTTGAATGCAACCCTAGAAGGTTGCCAAAATTTCCAGAAGAATACACTTCACAGTTTACTGCGAAGCAATGAGAAGCTGGTCAGCCTCAACCTAACTGGACTGACTGCAGTTTCCAACACGTCTTGCAAGATTATTGCCGAATCTTGTCCTCAGCTCGAGGCCTTCAATATTTCTTGGTGCGGTAGGGTAGACGCTCGAGGCGTCAAGGTCGTGGTTGAAGCATGCCCGAGGTTGAGGGATCTCCGTGCTGGCGAGGTTGGGGGTTTCGACAATATCGCAACGGCCGAGGCCATTTTTAAGACTAACAACCTGCAGAGGTTGGTCTTAAGCGGATGTGCTGAGCTCAACGATGAAGCTCTTAGGGTTCTAGTGCAAGGTGTTGAGCCCGAGATCGATATTCTGACCGACCTCCCAATCGTTCCTCCTCGAAAGCTTCGCCACCTGGACCTCAGCCGCTGCACCCGACTCACAGACGCAAGCGTGAAGACATTAGGCCACCTAGTGCCAGACCTCGAGGGCCTGCAGCTCTCTGGCTGCAAGCTGTTGAACGACGGCGCTCTCGAATCCATTCTAGCATCCACTCCGAGGCTGACACACCTCGAGCTTGAAGACCTTGAGAATCTCACAAACTCGATACTGTCGGAGCATCTCGCTAAAGCGCCGTGTGCGGCCTCACTGGAACACCTTTCGCTAAGCTATTGCGAGAATCTTGGCGATGCGGGAATGCTCCCAGTGATGCAGAATTGCACCCAGCTCAAGAGTATCGACCTGGACAACACCAGGGTTAGTGATCTTGTTCTTACAGAGGCAGCGGCCATGGTTATCAAGCGCTCCGAACGGTCCATGGAAGCAGGAACACTACCAAATCTCACTCTCCAGATGGTGGTTTATGACTGTCAAAATGTAACCTGGACGGGTGTTCGCGAAGTCCTCTTCCGGAATACCCAGGTCAAGGCTGTCTCCGGTCAGGCCGGCCTAGTGAGCTACCCAACCGAGATGATCGGTCTCAAGTGCTTCTACGGCTTCCAGATGACCGTCGACGAGCACCAGAAGCGGGTTCTGCGAGGCGATCTTGCGGCCGCCGGCCGTTTGGAGAGGAAATGGGCAGACTATATGCAAGCCACCGAGGAAGCAGGCATGACAGGTGCGGGCTACCGGAGACGCAGGCGTCGAGCCCGGGAAGCCCAAGCCCTCCATATGGACGAAGAAGACGGAGGGTTTGGTCTTACCGGCCGTCGGAGAGCTCGCACCCTGGGTTCATGTGCTGTCATGTAAGCCTTCGATATGACATATATGACAACACGGGCGCCTGCACGCCGAGATGCGGGACATTAGTATGCGGCATTTGAATGGGAACAGGCATTGGGAATATTGGTTCGGATCAACAGGCCGGTGTTCAATTTGGGACAGGTATTTCGGCCTACTGATCTTTCTCAGTAGCTGGCGTCAAGGTAGATATGGGCATCTCTATTTATTTTGGTGTTTTTTACGTCGCGATGGCGATGAGCATATTCTGTGCATGAAAGCAGTTACACCATACATATCGATGCAGATGTGGCCTGGGAGTTTCATCATGCTGAACGATGGTTGTTATGCACACTTGTATAGACAGTCGATTACATGGAATGCGATTCTGAGCAAGTATCTATAACCCCTTTGCGCTGTCTTCCTTTAGACACCATCCACATTACATTACCTCAGTTACCACCCTCTCGCCCCTGAGAGATCTCCACCACCGAGAGTGCCTTGTCAACTCACCGTCTTCACCTCCCACGATGTGCGACCACTTCTGGAGCGTAGCGCCAACGATGCGGGTGATGTCGATGCTGAAGGTGTTCATGTAGGGGTCTGGGATGACGGGGAGGAGAACGTGGGGGGGTTTATTGGGAATGTGGAGGACTGGGCAACCGCAGTTGAAGAAAACCATAGAATAAAACCATTGATCGAGGTTATTTAACAGATGATCTTGATTCCAGGAATTGTCTGTTGAGCCTGAGGCCGAGGTCCCGATGTCCATCTGGAGATACGAGGGATTGACCGTCTCAACATTGAGCATGTCTCCTCCCCTAAACATGGGCTCAGCAGTGAGCCTCACTAGCTCACGTATATCGTTAGAAAGACCCGCTTCCTCAGCACGACGTTCAAGCTCTTTCTTATATGCGCTACTTCTACTTTTCTATTCCGGTGATTGCTCTGTTAGGTTGACTAGCTTACCCTGCAGAATTGTACAGTAAAGTGCTGAAGATTATATTGAAGACAGAGCCAACACTTCTGGGGAATTGAAGTCGCGGGGTGACAGAGTGGCCGAAGTTGCTCTGGGTCTTGTTCTCGGGGTGGGCATAGATCATCAACATCATGGTGCAACGATGGCGTTGTATTTGGCAAATATTGATGTCAACCGCATACCCTAATCCTCAACCTACCCACCTACCCACCTAGAAATAGTGCGTCAGAGTTGGGGTAAACTCAATCCCTCGAATTGCTCGGTACCTTGGTTAACGAAAGGGAGTCTTTGAAGGTTCAAGTCGTGGTTCCCATCTCTATAGCTCTCGTCTATCTTTATATTCTCAACTGTCGGATTTGCTCCTACGTAGTACTTCAGTCTGAAGAGATGCCGGTCAGCGGCCATTCGCCGGCCAGCTAGAGACCGTTTGGTAGGTGGGGCCGAAAGCGATTCGACCGTCATGTGGGTTTCCGAGCACCGAGATCCCGAGGTCCACCAAGATCTGGATTGTGCCGACTCACTCCCATATCAACAACACAACAACAGGATCCTCAACTTACCCAACTGCTTCCATTACACACATACGCGTACCCATAGAGCAGGACCATGTCCCTCGAAGTCATCTACGTCACCCGCCATGGGGTAAGTCTTGAATCAAGGCATGCCTCGGCCTAGAACATCCCCCAGCGAGACTTGGCTGCCAGCTTGTCTCCTTCGGTATTAACAAGTCAACGTCGACCTCAGTTCCGATCAGGCTGGAGCGTTGATCCTCTGACTGGCGTCTACTCCGCGTTCATACGGTCACCGACTGGAATACCCGCAGACCCTGCCTTAACGTCGCATGGAGTTTCACAAGCAAAGGAGATGGGCCAGCACTTGATGACTCTGGACCCCCCTATCGACGCCGTATACTCAAGTCCATACTATCGGTGCCTGCAAACAATCACACCATTCGTTGAACTCAAGCAACAGCAACTAAAGGATGAGCCCAACGTCGAGGACACTGCGGCCGCCACGATCCGCCCGGAGCACGGGTTATGTGAGTTCTTTGGGGCAGCGCAGTTCGACCACCCAATACCAGCCTCGCCTAAGCGACTCGGGGCTCTATTTCCAGCTTACGATGGAAATTACGTGTCAGCCTTAACCCCGTCGAGAAAAGGCGAAACAATCCAGGACCTGTATCGGCGAGTTGCAGCGGCCGTGCAAGCCATCATCGAACGCTGTGATGCAGAGGGAAGACGCGCAGTGGTGCTATGCACCCATGCCGCCGTCGTTATCGCCTTGGGCCGTGTCCTCACTGGGCGCATCCCCGACAGTATCGAAACGGAAGATTTTCAGGCTTTCACCTGCGGGCTGAGCGTCTACCGCCGGCAAGGCCTGCAAAGTAGCACGGCTCCTGGTCCTGGTAGGTTTGCAGGTCAAACGACCCAAACTTGGCAGCAACAGAAAACTAACAAACATTCCACCGCAGGCAAATCTGGATCGCCCATAGCCGAGGCCGAGTCTGCAGGAGAGTGGCAGTGCGAGCTGGACAGCGACTGTAGTTTCCTGAGCTCTGGAGAAGAGAGAGGCTGGTGAGTTGGCAAAGTCCCTGATCTGCTTGCTTTTCAGCGCCATCCACCCGTATCACGTCAATCTTGGTCCGTGCTGACGCAAGAAATAGGAGGTTCTCGGGAGACGAGTCGTTTCCAGGAACTGGCTCAATGTCACAGGTCCAAGCAGAGTCTAAACTGTAGAGGCACTCCGGACCGAGACGTGTGCCGTCCGTTGGTGAGGTTAATAGTAGTACACGAGGAAGGTGGAAGGTGGATGATGCTGGTTGGAGAAATGGAGAGGCGGAGCCTGGGATAGGATTAAAGCTAGAGGAAAAAGATAAGCAGCTGCAATAGCAATGGCAATGGCAGCTGCTGACATGTTCCGCAGTTTAAAAGAGAGAAAAAAAGCAATCCCGACAGCTCGGGCTCGGAGATTTTCTGTTGATGAGACGCGTGGCTGGCTGCCGAAGAGCATCGTCTGGAGAGGACGAGTCGACGGCCAACGACAGGCGCGACAGACGCCAGTAAATGGCTGTGCGGCGCTTCGGTCATGTGGTTGGAATATGTGCACATCTTCCAGCGCAGGCAAGAACGTACCTACCTTAGGTAATTATGTAGGAACCTAAGGTAAGTGAATGGAATGGATGGCTTTGTTATGAGTGCCTCAGGCTCTGAGGGCACGGATTCCTCCCTGGCTTGGATTGATCAGACACATCACACTGGCGAGACTCAAATTTCAACTTCCATCATCCTTGTTGTTGTTGCTGCTGTCGTTGACGATTTATCAAACAGCGGTCACTGACCACACCCATATGATGACCACCATCTAGACCCGACTAATCGATCCTCAGCAGCAGCGAATTTCTGCAGCGTCGGCCGGATTAGGATTAGCAATAGCGTGGCGGCGTGGCCCACAGTCATCCGCCGTGTCGCGGCATCGGCCATCGTTGGTTTATGACACAATTTACGATGACCACGGTCGTCAATGTGAGAAGCCGATGACGCTCGGTCGCATGTCTTCACGACTTACCAGGCTTGCCCGCCATGCTACTGTACGACGCCATGACGGCGCCCCGGACACTACAGTCGTACTGTTGCGCGCTTAAACAGAGTGCAACGGGATGTAAGTGGCTCTCATTATCGATCTCATCTGCCCCCATCTGCAGAGTATGTATTCGATTGTGAGCAAGATTTCTGATGGCTCAACGGCCGATTTTGGCTGAATAATCCTAGAAAAGGCACTTCCGCTGGCCCAATCATACCTGATAGGGATCGTCAACAGAGGCCCTGTTTCTTGGCTGTGAGCCGTTGCCACGATGAAGACGAAAGGAGAGGTATAATCACAGAGACAAAGCTTGCGCAGAGAGGCTCTGCAGAAGCTGACGCCTGGCTCTCTCGACAATTGGCACTCTCAAACCTGATTTTTCCTCCTCAGATACTACGGCCGCGCCCCCTCCAAAGCTGGAGCCGAGACGACCCTGCATCATCATAATCAAGACACGCAGAACTAGTCGTCGCACGTCTCTCGCCCGAAGAAATGACTTGTCGAGCGACGAGGAGGGCTCAAATTGACTGCGTAGTTCGCTGTTGATCAACCAAGCGGAGCAAGAGCTCCAAGACACTATAATCTACCTGTCAGATTTTTGGCCTGATACCAGTCGCTTTTTACTCCGTACTCTCTGTCCCTTCACGTTTCTGCCCCATGTCATCAGCCATGTCATCAGCCACCCATGCCCATGTTCAGTGCCGCTTGGGAGCACACGCCTTGCCCTTTCTTTTTCCGCTATCTAGGCCACAGCAGGCAAGGCTCCTATGGCACTGTGGAGGACAGGAAAAGACGAGCACCTTTGTTTGCTCATGATAGCTGACGAACAGCCATCCCCTTTGCCGGTTCGCTCCACTGGCTCTTCATCCTCCTCAGCTATGACCAGACGCTCCTCCAGTCTAGACGATGATGCCTCCACAGAGCTAGCTACTGAACCCGCTGTGGCCGTGGCGACGGCTACTAATTTAGATACCGTTTATGAACCAGGCCCAGGATACTGTCTACGGCTGCCGCATGCAGATAATGTAAGTTGGTGGCCAACGTGCAGCTGTTCTACTCAATCGTGTCCTGCCTTTTCAGCGCCCAGTGGCATCACGGACGTTTTCGCAAATCTCACCTAACTTGCACTGGAAAAGCAGCTGATCACAACCATGTCCCAGCGGGACGGTTCTGGGCCACACTGCCATTCAATCTACCCAACAGGTTTGAGCTATTGGGGCAAACAAGGTTTCTACGAGGTAGCCTGCTCATGGCAGTACGCCCCAGCACAGTGGCAACCCCGGCCTTTCAACCCTGGTTCCGATACCCCTCGCACCAGTCTCGAGCCAATCGAGGCGAGATCTGGTTGGGATCTGAAATACAGGGTTGGCCCGGACAGTGCAAGCCCGAACTCGCGCGATCTCATGTGCGTCAAATCAAACGCGGCACTCCCGTGAATCCTAGAGGATATGGATGGACAAGGGTACCTTTGGAAGGGAGCCCCAGCACTTCAAAGTTGCCGGTCCACCCCCACAGTGCTCGCGTTCAGCATCCTCGCAGCTTCAGCCGGGCAGGTAAGGCAGGTTGATTGTCAAAAATGACAGGGGCCGTGCGATTGAACTCTTCAGTGCGAGTGTTGGTTGCCCTTTCGTCCTGAGCCTATAATTCCTTATGAAGCACAGTACATACATTCAGACTCGCTTGTGTACCTTGGATTAGGGATAGGTTGCTCCGCTGACTATCCTCCCCTTGCTTACAAGCGATGCGGGCCCCTCTCTCCTGCTTCAAGCTACCTTATGGAGTCAAGTTTACCTTACTCCCTCCATCTCGCGTAATTTCTTTCTCGAGTCTTGCCTCCTTCTCTGCTTTCTGTGGATATTAGGGTTGGCGGTAGGAGCTTAGCCTGGATGTAGTAGCACCAAGGTGCTCCGGCTCATGGGGACGGGATCTAGATGTTCTGCTCCTAATTACGTCTTGCCGCTGTCTTGGATGCATCATACGTACAGAATACGACTCCAAGTACCCCACCGCGAATGGCAGATGGAGCAACCTGCAGGTAAAGGCTCGCAGCAAAGTACAGTACGGAGCCGTGCCGCTCTAGCTGACATCTGCACTTCGCTCCACATTGCCTCCTCTGATGGCGGGGAGGGTGTTCCTCCAGGGGAGGGAGGCGCTTTGTCTAACGGCAAGTTGGGCTGTTGGTAGCGTCTATTTTGTATCGAGCAGGGGTGACACACAGACCCCTTCGCAAGTCGAGACAATCGCCTGGTCGGTTGGTCCGTCTTCTTTTGAGGACGTCTAATCCTCGATGATTCAGGTACCGAACGGGAGAACAAGAAAAAGGTTGCATTAGCAGAGCAACCAGACTTCCTTGACCCTACATACACAGGTATCGAGGCTCAACACATCTGCCAGCTGAGTACAAGAGACCCAGGACCCCTCAAGTCTGGATGCTATATTTCGACACGAGGTACCCGCAGCTTTCAATGTTCTCCGCCTAAAATCTCCCTTCCTTACTTAACCCCCTTCGCTCACCCTTTGCCCCTTGCTTGAGTGTGGTGTATCGAGGTGCGTCTAGTTTCGACAGACCTCTGCCCTTTCGGACCCTCTCTACCCAGCCTCTAGGGTTTCCACCTGCCGCTTCTCGACCTCTTTGACAACTCTTCAAGAGGCAACGCCCTTCTACCTGAATCATAACAAACCACTCTGGATCATAACAACAGTCCAGCACATTATTCCCCCCCTCTCGCTTGCTTATTGGAGTTGTCTATCGTCAATATGAGTATCCAACCCTTCCTCGACGTTGTCGGGGCCCCTTCGAAGTCTCCAGACAACTCTAGGGGAAACCCTACAGCAGCAAATGCCTCTTATCAGCGCATGGTACAACCGCAAACTCCTCCTGGATCAGATTCGGGGAGTCCTAGAGTCAAGTTTGAGGAGGGTAAGTTGTTAATTCTACTCAGAAAGGGTTCATTTATCCAACCGAAACCACAGGAAACTGCACCGAGTCTCAAGAGTTTATGACCCTTCCGAGGCTGCATCATCTCAACTCGCCGCGGGATGACTCGCCCATAAGACTTCCCAGTCTAGGAGAATTCGATCAAGGTGTGGAGGCTCTTGTTCGAGCCCATGGACCAGTCAACTCCTGGACCCCTTCCTCCCAAATGCCCAGCCTTCCTCGCAACCCGACCGCTCTTCAGCCACTGCAGTCTATCACCCCGCCTCAACCATCGTGGTCCCATAGAGACCGCTCTGTGGAGGAACCAACCGTCGATTACTCTAGTTCAAGGCGAGGAACCATCACCAGCCTCGGCCAGTACGCCCTCGCCATTGACCATGCCCGGCAATCACTCCAGAGCAGCTACAACAACCCTGACACATACTATGACTATGCTCTAAGTAGCCCGCCCTTGCACGCCCAAACAGGCATGGACTGCTACCCCAGTCCGCCGCCCGAGGGCGAGAACCGCCATATCAACCAGAAGTACACGACTGAGGAAGGTGACTTCATCATTTGGGCCTGGCACGACAAAAAGATGAAGTGGCAGCGCATCAAGCAAGAATTCGCCGCCCGGTTTGGCCGCACCCCTGAACGCACCGTCCAGGGTCTCCAGGCCTGGTACTACCGCATGAACCAGCGCATACCCATCTGGGACGAGAATGGCTGGCTCTGCTTTGACAATGAGGAAGACCTCGAGCCTCGTCACGTCAGCATCAAGTGTAGGGAGCGTGACAGTCAAGACAAGCCCATGGAGCCGCTTGGGATTGCCCAACGGTACCCTGAGCGGGCGATAAATTACTCTTGGGTCGACCCTGAGCTTAAGCTCAAGGCTCGAGACTGGGGTATGTACTCTTTGTGCCTGGATGTAATTAACCGTGGCGATGCTAACAAGCGAACCAGCTGCGAAGCGAGCTCTACAATACCGTGAGCGACGAGGACGAAGGCGGAGAAAGGAGCAGCGACGCCTAAAGCTATAGACAAAGCGAAACGATGCTGCCACCAACATAGAACCACCCAGCCACCAACAAACACCGGACACAACCAACAGCAACAATAACGAAGACGGAGCCACCCAGGCCCCCACCACTGACGAAACGAAGTTCCCATTTCCCATTTCCCGAGATTTTCATACCAAGTTCTCCGATACGACCGAGGTTCCGACGACACGAATATCATGTATCCCCACGTCTTGCACTCCCTCACGCCTGTAACTAACTACCTTTCCTTTGTCGTTTACACATTTCTGCTTGAACATTTCCCTTTTTTTTTAAAATTTTTTCTTTTTAACGATTACCAACGGCGACGACAAGAGACGGAAGATACGAGAACAAGGAGCCAAGTCAAGACAGACAGTATGAGAGAAGTGAGAAACCCAAGGAGTCTCCGGGCTCGTTGGGTCAGGCAGGCATTGGCCGAGCGGGGGTGGGCAGATGGTTGGTTGACGGGTATTGCTGTCACCATGTTGCTGTCATCATGTTCCCCACGTGTTTGTACTACTAGACCATGATGGATCATCTAAAATAATGAGGAGGAATGAGCATGACGGGCGTTGGGAGGCTACCCAGTGAGCATGGAAGCTTTGATTATAGTTGGTCTTATTCAGCATATATTGTTTCTACCCCTTTGTTTTGATGTACCATAAAGGTTTCCATTCTGGCTACTTCTTATGATTGAACACGTCAGAAGTAAACAAAAATAACTCAACATCCAATATTATTAGCTTCATCTGCATCTTCCACGTTGACCCCACCGCAACAATGCAGCCTGCAAGAGAAGCCAGCCCCTGTTAACCTCGTGATGCATCTGAGTGTATCAAAGAATGAGAACACACAGGGCTGAGACGGACCAGGCAGTTTACGCAGGGCTGAAAAGTACGTGCTCCGTGCACGGATCTGTACGTGGACATGGCCTGGGCAGATACAAGGTCCCGTGTGGACAAGGCTTGATGTTTCGCTGTCACCGACGCCCTGCATTGTCCAAGAAGAGATAGGCTCCATGCAGTTCAGGCCTCGTGCCGGAGCTGGCCAAGAATTGTCGTCGTCTCGAGGTGCGAGGATGACAATCACTCTACGCAAACAATCGACACCGTGTGATGGGGCTCTCCGTGCGTAATCCTTTGTAGATTGGAAATGTCAAGGCTGGGGATGCCGCATTGAGTATGTTGCTGCTTGTTGGTCGTTGGTGGAACTGCAGGTTCGTCTAATGGACAAATGGTAACGGTGTCACGCACCAGGGGGCCACCATTGTGGCTTGCAAGGAAGCCCAGGGTCGCGCTTTGTCGACATGTATATCGTGTTTGGGCGTTGATTGTGTTGGTACGTCTGCTTTTGCATCTGTTGGACTTGTCGATTTGGTGATCGTCGAGGGGGGCTGAAGTGTGACGCCTCAGAATCTGTAGTGGTTTACCTCTACTGAAAAGCACGGCTCCGTTTCATGTAGGCTTTGATACGGGCCATTGTGACGTCGTTGTCGTTGTCTCCTTCAAGGACCATCTCATCGTCGTTTTCGTCATAGTCTATGTTGTCAAACTCCTCGTCGCCTGATGCATTCCCGTTGCGATACCCGTACGGAAGTCGTCCGTACTCATCGTCTGACTCCACCTCATCCTCAGGGTAGTCTGCGGTGTAGTAGTTCTCGGCTACCGAGTTGCTATGTTAGCCTCGTTCCTCTGAAGGTCTTCACACTGAGTGGTATTGTCCCAGAATAGCATCATACCATTTTCGTCCTCATCGTCCTCGTCAAGCTCGTCGTCGTCGTCCTCGGGGCCAAAGAACAGGTTACTGTCCCCCTCTCCATCGAGGACCAACACACCGACGTCTGTTGGGGCTACGTTCACCGCCATGGCGCGCGCGGGGACGCGGACGTATTCCTCAATAACCCAATCATCGTCATCCTCCATATCACTCACTTCGCTCATGGCCATATCCACCTCATTAGAATCAGGACCGCTGGTCATCACTTCTGGATGACGCTCCTGATATCTCTTGGCAGGAGCTTTTGGCTTGAATTTGGCTCGCTCTGTCTTTTGCTTTTCTTGCTCCATGTCTTGGAGGTTTGCGCCTATCTCCTTCATGACCCAGTCGTTCATATCGGCGGCGATCTTTGACATGTCCTCGTTATGGGGGTTCATGACAGACACCGGCAGAGGAGCCCGCGCATTGGCTTCTGGCTGAGGAGAGCGTTGCCTGCTCCTTACCCCTGGCTTCTTGAGGCGCTGGTCCTCCGCTGGGCTGTCCATGGCCATGGTTGCGTCTTGATCCTGCCGCTCGGACGGTGGAGCCACAGATTCTTGAATTGATTTGAGTACCCGTGAGGCTCGTTGACTAGCGTTGGCCCGGCTTCGCTCAACGAAAACAGCAGGTCCATATCGTCCCTTCTTTTTAAAGCCAGCACCAGAAGGCTGGCTTCCGGCCGGAGTCATCATCATCTTCCTGGATATATGGAAGCGTCGTGGCTCGGCGAGTTTAGAAGTATCAACGGGTCTTGCAACAGAGGCAGAAGTGATGCTAGCAGAAGCTGATGCTTGGGCAGTGGGCTCGCTCTTTGCCTGGGAAGCATCATCGCCGGGGGCGGAGATATGGATGACGGGTTTGACATCGCGAGAGGGCCTCGCGGGCGCTTCTGTAGGAGACTGAGGTGCAGGGTGTCTCCTTTGATAGACCCAATTGTTGCCAGTTCGATGGCGTTTCGCGCCCTCGTCAAACTCTGGTTCGAGTCAGATACTGCGATAGAGAATGTGCAGAGGCGGGGTAGACCGTACGAAGAAAGGTCACAGGTGACTCATCGTCGCGCTTGCGCTTAACACGGATGAGTTGAGGTGGGATAGACATTGTGCGTAGGTAGTTGTGTGAGGAGGATTCGGGTAGTGCGACGGTGGTGATGAAGCTCGAATTCAAAGCTCACGGCGACGTCTCGGCTCGGGGTGAGATGACTGAAACGTTCAACTGGCTAAGGTAGGCGAGCCAAGTGAAGTTTGATCGAGAGCCGGCACAGCGAGTTGGAAATGTCGGTATCCAGTGCAGTCTCCAGCGGTGCGATGGATGAGGTCAGAGTTTGGCAGGCCTGAACCAAGTTCGCTGGCAGAGGTTTTTTGGGTTGGGGTCTACCGCATCCACTTCGGAATGGTGGGGGCCCGCCTGCCGGAGGAGTGGGGCCGCCAGAGCGGTGTTGAGCGGTTGCTTGAACGTTCAGTTCCAGGTTGGGTAGGTACGGAGTAGCGCTCCGGAAAAGAAAGGGCACCGACGAGGTGCTTCGCTGCGTTCCTTATGCCCCATATCGAGTGAAGTGCTCACGAATTTAACAGGAAAGGAAAGCATGGATAGAGTAAGTCTAAAGACAAGAGGTAAAAAGCAAAAAGCCCGAGGCAAGACTCGAACTTGCAACCTTATGATTAGAAGTCATACGCGCTAACCATTGCGCCACAAGGGCTTGTCATTGACTGGTTGTCAAAATCTCAGTATATATATATATATGCTTATTGACAGCACAGTCATCTTGCGATATTTGTCTGTTTAGAAATCATCCTACCGCGTCAATGTATCACAAATCGGGCTTTAGATCAATGAGACTTGAATTTTAGTAGACATCGACGAGGGTATACTTTTTCCGATCTCATTAATTAAATAAATATGTCTCCTTAGATGAGAATAATCGATAGCAAAATCCAATATTCATTCAGACAACTCATGGACGGATGGAACTGTCCGAGCCCCGTTGATAAAAGGTGGCTCTAACAATGGAGAACCTTAGTGCCATCAACATGGTCTGGTTGGGAGTGGAGACATGGACAGATGAAATGCTCTGGACCTGGAGCTCTTCTCTTTTAGAAGTCAGTCGAAAAAGAAAAGAAAAGAAAAAAAAGGGCCTGTTATAGAGCCTCAATATCGAGACCTAAATAGTTCTCCTCATGGTTGTTGGATATCAAGACTTTCTGCTCGACTCGGGGTAAGCATGAAAAAGGAGTGTTTGTCATTGAGTTGGCGTCATCCATCATGAAAGCTAAGAAGTGGAATGCGGGGACGCACGGTTCACTTTGGCCTGCCTTGGACCCGAAAATTGCATTGGCCAAGGATACTTGCGTTAGCTGCTCCTGTTGCGCGTTGGCTTGGCTTGGCTTGGCTTGGATCCAATATCAAAGCTTTGGAGACCTCAACAAGCCTCCAGGTTCTCAACTAAAGAAGTTTTTGCAGGGCTACAGGGACTTGTGGCGGCTTCAGTGGCCTAGCTCGCTGGGTGGCTATGTATTCAAGCAGTGCTCCAACGTTTTAACGTCCAATGCAGCATCGAACGATCCTGATCTGCCCGCCCGCTTTGCAGCTGGCTTGGCTTATCTGTAATCGTAGCTCGCTGCAGATCGTGATCAGCGTCAGATTATGTGGGTTCCAACATCATGTTGTGAGCTACAGCTACTACGTAAATTGGTAGCCAGATGTAGTAGCCGTAGTATTTTTTCAACAATGCCTCATGAGGCACAACAGTTGCCATATATCAACAAGTAGCTATGATCGTGTCCCGTTTCTACTATTCCCGCCATTTTTAGAGTTTGGTATCCGTACTTTCTCCTCACCAACTCTCGTCTTTGCCTCCCGTCCTTTCCAGAGAGGGGGGTTCCAATGACGTCCTAGTCCTACGGTTCTCTCCTCCCCGTTCCCTACCTTACCTACCTTAGGCTGCTGTCATTGTAACCTGAGAATGTACTCGAGTACCGCCCTTCACGTGTTTAACCCCAACCGCCAGCTTGAGCGCCTTGAAGCGGCCTCTCAATTTAAGGTCCTGGGGTGCATCCCCTAGTCTCTCCCTTCTCAGCCTCCCTCACCTACACCTACAAACGTCGACACCGGTGTTGCATCCATTGTCGTCATTCCGCCTCCTCTTTTGAAAACGGATTGCGTATCACTACCGCTGCCGTCTTCGTCATCTTGCATTCTTCTCTGCCTCAGCTTCCTCGTCTCTTCTCACGCGGCTCCTTCGGTCAACGCGCTCTGATGCTGTCGCAGTGATACCAGGAATAACTCCGCCTACCGACAGATGTACGTTGTACCCCTGCCTATCGTCCGATTCTCGCGCGCACCGAGATTAAGGACATCACCGCTGATGCCATTCTTCCTCAGAAGCTATTTACCGCTCTCGGAGCTCCATGCTCTGACACCCTTCAGGAAGAGATTGAATTGTGTATGATCACGACTACCACTTAACTGCGTGTCGCCCAGAAACGGTGCATTATACCCTACAATGTCGTCTAAAACTCCATTCACCATCACCTACAAAAAGCCTGGAGCTTCACCCCCGATCTTCCTCGCGGGCTCCTTCTCCGATCCACAATGGGAACAGCAAGAGATGGAACACACTACGGACCAGGATGGAGAGCAAACGTTCCAATCCAACGTCATGGTCGAGCCTGGCTGGGAGTACCAATTCAAGTTCCGCATGGGAAATGGCGACTGGTGGGTTCTGGCTGAAAATTATCCTGTCGGTAAGTTTCCGTCGGCATCCCATGCAGTCAAGTCTTCTAACCTCTTCTGCTTCAATAGTAACCGATGATTCCGGAAACCAGAATAACCTCTTGATCGTATCTGATCCTTCCACCGAGGAGAAAGTCGCTCCCGCCGGAATCAACACTCCGGCAATCAGCGTGGAACCTGACAACAGCAAGGACGAAACAGAAGATTTGAAGATGCCGCTCTTCGCGCACGAATGCTTGGGTGCTTATGATTTTGGAGATGGCGACTCAGATCACGAGGCCGTTCCGAGCGCGAGCAATAGCCCAGAGCAGCACTCGAAAGCGAAGTTGAAAAAGAGCGACACGGCTGATATCGATGTCAATGACCCTACGCTCGAAAAGTTCCCTTCAGATCGTGGCTCAATCCTGGATGCTCTCCGAACGATCCAGACTCACCTCGAAGAGGATCACACCCACCTTGACGACATCCCATCGTCGCCTCGTGTGATTTCTTCCAGAAGAGCCAGCCTCGATTCGACCGACGAACTGTGCCTGTCACCGGCTCCTCTGAGTCCTACTGCCACTAGGAGACGAGAAAGTAGACTTTCTCACAGCTTTGGAAGGACGCGCTCGGCAGTCTCCCTGGGTTCGATTGCGGAAGAGCCCAAGCCGCCGGCCGAGAGGAAGCCGCCGGCCGAGAAGAAGCCGCAGAGCCCTCCTGTTGTCTCGTTACCGAATCCCAACACGAAAGGGACAAATGCTGGGGTAAAGTCGCCTCCAAGCGAGGAAGATGAAGCTGTGGTGATGAAAACCTTAGAGGTAAAGCCTAATGAGAAGACCGATAGCTTGTCACTGTCTCAAAAACTTAAAACTCACGAGGTTCACAATAATCAATCCGGTACGGCCTCGAGTGCCGCCACCAAGGGCGAGACCTCAGCGGCTGCAAATGCCCAGGAGTTTGAGGGCGAAGCTGATGGCGCCCCCTCAACTGGCAAATCCGTGGAAGACCAAATCTCCGCAAGCACAAAGCCGAGCTCTGTTTCCCATTCACAAGACGAGTCCAATGCCTCTACCTCGGAAAGCCAAAAAACTTCAAAGGGTGTATCGCCTGCTGGCGAGTCATCTGACAGCTCCCGCGGGAGTGTACTACCCATGTGAGCAAATTCCCGCCTTTGACTAGAACTCTGCTAATGAGGGACTGATCAGGATTGTTACTACTGGAGCACTCGCGGTAGCCATTGGCATAGGATGGTGGCAGACAACTGATTAGTAGGCCAGACCTTCAACCTGATTGAGGTTGGCGAGTTGCTGGCTTGGGTATAGCTTTGGGAATATCATCGAAGGATGGGGATTGGTGAGTGGCAACGACATAGGAATGGCGCAAACGAGGTTTTGGTGGCAGAGTCGGAACGAGCATTTCATAGAACCTATGCGACCCCTAGCGCGCAACGAAGGAACGTCTTTCATTATTTTACCTTAATCAAAGCTTCAAGGTTGTCTCCAATGAGGCGCTCATGGCTCAATGGCGAAGTCCCTTCGTGTAGGTCGGAGCCGGCGGGGGTACGTACCGTGCGTTATGGTCGGTGCAAAAATTCCGACGACCGACATGTAGTCTAGCGAAGAAAAAAAACGACCAGCAGGAATATTCCTACACACTTCAACAAGCAGCAGCTAGCAACCATTATTCTTCCGCCACGATGCAGCGCGCGGCAGCGAATTCGATCTGTTCGCTTTGCCTTTTCACAGCTCGGCCAGCTTCCGCAGTGCGCGCACCATTGCAGCCATGCCTGGCCCAGCGTTTCTTGTCGCAGCGCGCAAAAGCTCGCCCCTCGCGCATGACTCTCTCCGACCGAGTCGACCAAGCTCCCCCATCTCGCGATGACCGTCGAAAACGTCGAGAAGCCCCCGGTCCTTTCGGTGGCATGAACAGGACTTTTGCCAACGTCGATCCTGCTCGAAGGGACGCCCGGCAACGGGGTTTAGCGGCCAAGGATACGAAAGGAGGCAATGGAAGGGAAAGAGACAACAGACGAGGTGGGAGAGATGATGATCGAAAGGCGCTCAAGATGCAGCGCGCCCTGGCTACAATCTCGTATGGGAAGAGGACGGTGATGAAGGAAACCATGACAGAGTACGATTCTTTCGACACTTTCGACCTGATCCCGGTTCTCCAGGTCGCCGTGAACGAGGAGCTCTTCAGGGGCATGACCGACATCAAGCCAACGCCCGTACAAAGACTCGCAATTCCTGCATTGCTGGGACAAAGGGGACCCGAGGACCCGAAGAAGCCTACAGACGAGATGAAGTCGTTCCTGCTGGCTGCTGAGACGGGCTCTGGGAAGACTCTGGCCTACCTTCTTCCAGCCATCGACGCTTTGAAGATTGCTGAGGCTGAGGATCCCGACATTAAGGCGTTTAGAGAACGATGGGAAATTGAGAAGGAGCGACAGCAGGCGAGCAACTTCAAAGCAAAGTCTTTTGATGAGCCCCATCCTACAATGGCTCGTCCCAAGGTCGTCGTGCTTGTACCCACGGCAGAGCTCGCCCACCAGGTCACAAAAGTATCCAAGTCGATATCGCACATCGCCAAGTTCAAGACGGAGCTGTTGTCTTCCGACTTGAAACCGCAGCAGATTCAGCGCAACCTGTACGGGCCCAGAGGCGTCGATATTATCGTCTCGACACCTCACTTGCTCGCATCCATCGCCGACTCGGATCCTAACATTCTCTCGCGGGTAACCCATCTGATTGTGGATGAGGCAGACTCGCTCTTCGACCGAAGCTTCGCTCCCGTCACGACCAGCATCGTTGAGCGTGCATTGCCATCGCTAAAACAGTTCGTCTGCTGCTCCGCCACTATTCCTCGAAAGCTCAACAACTTCCTCGCCACCAACTACCCCAAGATGATCCGAATCACTACTCCCAACCTCCACGCCATCCCCAGACGTGTTCAACTTGGTGTCATCGATGTCTCAAAGGACCCTTATCGCAACAAGAAGGACCTCGCGTGTGCCGATGCCATCTACTCCATTGGCCGCGAATCATCCAGCCACGACGGCCCCGTCAAGGGCGAAGTCGACGTCCGCCGTATTATGGTGTTTGTGAACGAGCGTGAGAAGACCGAGGAGCTGGCTGGCTATCTCAAAGAAAAGGGTATCAATGCCGAGGCTCTTCACCGGGACACGCCCGAGAAGCGTCACGGCGAGATTCTCGAGACCTTTACGTCTGCTGAGCCACTCAGGATCCCAACTCCAACTATTCCGTCTCGACATCGGTCCCTCGCCAACGTGAGGGTGCTAGTGGTTACAGATCTGGCTTCAAGAGGTATCGATACGCTGGCCGTTCGCCATGTCATCCTCTACGATGTGCCTCATACGACCATTGACTTCATCCACCGACTTGGCCGTGCTGGACGAATGGGACGACGTGGTCGTGGTATTGTGCTTGTCGGCAATGATGACAGAAAGGATGTTGTAGCGGAGGTCAAGCACAGCATGTTCAAGGGACAGGCTTTGATTTAGACATTTGAATTGGCTGTTTTCTTTACGCCATGTACGATAAGGAATGGAATCTTGTATGAACAGAAGCATGAGGCTAGGCAAAGTCTATATGCATAGACCGGTTAAGGATTGTACAAAATATCTCCATAGAACAAGAGTAGCATATTACTTTTATTGGATATCCTTTTAATGCGGTTTCATTTTATTACGGCACTGCAGTAGAGCGGCAACTGAGTTTTGAACATAGGACACTTGCCATGTTGCCGGCTCCTTTCTCGCCAATCTTGAGGTTGAAGCTCCGGGTGATGGTCAAAGCGTTCGGTGTTTTTGGTGGGCCCTCCCCGCCGTCGGTACGTACCTCACACCTGTCGCGTCGCGTACCTTTGGCGTGTTTTCTCTCCCACACTATATCATCATCATCATAGCCGCACCTCCGCTCTCCCAAGGCGCAACCTTGAGTCTCTTGGACAGCTGTAGGCTGGTCGCAACGACGACTCGATTAACTACCCCGGAAGTTCCTCATACACATTTTCCAACGCGCAACATCAGTCTCAATTGCAATAATGCCACGACCCAAACGTGCGCGACATGCGCCCGCACAATCTGCGAAAGCTCCAGCACCATCACCCACACCCGAGGCTGAAGGCCCAAGCGATAACGAACTCCCCCGCCAGGACCAGTCTCCGGAAAGAGGTCGTAAACGAACGACGCGATCTTCAGGCGCCAGCGCCAGCGCGGCCGATGGGCAGGCAGTTCTCGCCGCCAACCGACGTCGCGATGCGGCGCTCGACAGACTGGCCAATGAGGACCCTACTTCTACAACCGGTAACAACGCTGAGGATGAGGATTCAGGCAGCTCAGTTGAAGGCGGGAGACGAGTGACGGCCACGCCTGCGCAGCGGAGGGACACCACAGGACTAGATCTGGCGGATAGCGTGTTTGGTGACCTCGACGATAGCTTCGAGGACACCGATGCCCTGCAGGGAGTGCGCTCGACTGATGCCTCGTCTTTTAACTTGAGCAACTTCAAGCGCAGACCGCGGCAGTCTAGCATCGTTGGTCGAAACGATCCTCCCATCAGACCTAGTAGCCGCGGCGGTAACACGCCCAGTATTAGCTCAACTCTCCACTTTGGTGCCTTTAAACGACGCGCGCGGGAACCAAGTATTCTGGGGACTGCGCGAAAACCCCGACCAGACGACACTGGTGCGGGACAGGAAGAAGAGTCGGGGAGCGAGGAGGAGTTCCTTCCTGAGGCTGAATCCACACCACTCAACAATCGACGAAGGACTCAACCTGAGGCTGAGCTTGAGGATGACCGCGAATCCACTCAGGAAATACTTGCAGACTCGAGACCCCGAAAGCGGAAGAGCGAAGATGCGCCCCCAAGCAACGACAGACCGGAGAAGATGTCACGAGTCGAAGCGGAGGATGAGGCGTCAGACGAAGAAGCAGAAGTCCCAGAACAGGAAGATGACGTTGACGATAGCGCAAGCGATTCGTTGCTATCTTCTATCTCGTCTCCTCTGGGCCCCTCGCCCGTTCTTGTGGACAGACCTGTTACACCAATTAACGACGAGGAGATCATGGCGCCACCTGCTAGTAGCGATTCAGAGGAGGCTGGCGACATTTGGCCCGATATCCACGCCTTGGCCAAGCGACGACGAAGGCCATCAGTCACAACGCCTGTTCGCGCCGATAACTTCTCAGATGTCTCTTCTCCTCCCTCGCTGACACACTCACCCAACTACACCGAGATCCAGGCGCACAAGACTCGAGGTCGAGCTGCAACACGACGACAGCCTTCTCCCAAAGTCACGACAGCTGACCTGACCAGTCTGCTTCCAAAGCGCCGGTACAAAAAGCAAAGGGACCCTCTGGGGCTGGAGAGCGACGAAGAGTATGACACATCTGGCTTGGCGCAGGATGAGGATGAACTCTCGTATCTGGACAGTCGGGCTGCTCGACGGAGACAGGGAAGTCGGCCACCAAGTCGTGGAGGAGCTGCCAGATCAGCTTCACGAGGCGGGCGCACGGCACAGGCTCTGAAGTCCAGGCAACCTGCTTCCGATAAGCCTCCCGCGCGAAATAACCAAACTTACTCGCGCCGTTCCTCTGACAAAGAGAACGAAGGCGAAGAGGCAGGCGGCAACGACGACGAAGACGAGGATAGCCGCTTCCATCCGCTTCCAGATGATACTTTCGAGAATGGGAGTGGCGAGAGCACAACCACGCCGTCTGCAGACGAGTTGAGGCAGGCAGCCAAGAAGTTCAAGGAAGTGGACAAGTGGGAGCTTGATTTTGAGGAGGTCACGCAGAGTTCTTCCCCGCAGGGTGCGCGATGAAGTACAGACGAAGCGGCAGGGGCAAAAGGACTGGGGTCTTTGGCGTTGGGTTGAAATGATTTGTGTCAGCAAGTCTTGGAGTTACACGAGGGGTTTCATGAAAGTCTGGATGAGGCCTGTTTCTGGCACGTATTGCGCTTCTTCGTGATAAAGGGGTCCGCCGAGGTTGGGCAACTGAGGCAAAATAGGGTTGGGTGTTCAAAGTAAGGGTGACTTTTGATATCAAAACAACTAGTTCTTCTCATGTCGGTTTATCTCGCTCCCAGCAAATCCCGTGAGTAAAGCATGCCATCAACTCCTCCAACGCCGCGACCCAAGCCCAAGGGTTCATTCCTACACCCCCTCGTCCTGTCATGAGGCTGGGTTCACGGCCTCTGCCCGATGCTCTACTAGAGGCAACAGCGGAGCTAAAACGTTGGGATCACGCAGTGCAACAGTAATATCGTCAGGCAGTCTGCCCGACATGAAAAGTTTCTATCGGGGCAGAAAGGTCAGCATGGATTGCTTGGTTTTTCGCAAAAATTGTTCGCAAAAAGTATATGTTGCAGAACCCTGGATTTCCTGTGTGGTCGAAAAACTTACCCTCTTTACATTCTCGAAGCTTTCCTCTTGCGCCGAATACTCGCGGATAACATGGTCAGTCTCAAAGTCGACGTAGATGCGAGTGTCGCGTATCCGCACGACGACATTGTCCAGGCGCATGAATAGCCGGCACAGCAAAAGCATTCGCTTGTCGTGGACGCGCACCTTGACGCTGAAGATGGAGATTCCATTATCATCCAACTCGCTTTCGTACAGCATGACTTCATCAAAGAAGAGAATGGGGTCGCGGCGTTTTAGCAATTCGATAGGGATGGTCTTGTCCGTAGGCGCAAGCTGCTTTGCGGAGGGGCCGAGAGTTCCAGCATATGTCGTTGAGTAACTCCAGTCATAAGGTTTGACCACTTCTTTGATACCCTGCGTGGTCCCTTCTCGCGTGCTCTCCCAGTCTCGGGCATAGGCAACCTTGAGCATGTGGCGATCTGTCTTGTCCACAGCGTCGAGCGCGTCCGGGGTGTTGAAGCTCAGCGACCAGCCTGAGGGCACATGTTCTAGACTGACAAGGTTTTCACCAAAGATCATCTCCGGCATAGGGATGCCAATCTTATCGGTGAGGGAGTCTATCGCGCCGGCCTTGGAGATGGGGAGTTTGCGAGTCGAGATGCGAAATCGGTGCTGGGTGTGGGAGGTGGTGGTGGTGGCCGAGGCGAGTGCCTGGGGCTTTGGGAAGGGTTCGTTCGGGTGGGTAATGTGATTCATCTTGGGCGGTGAAGAGTGATTTCCTGTGGGTTTGAAAGGGCATTCGGCTGAGGATCGTAGGATGTCGGTTCTAAGAACTGAATTGAAGCTTTAGAGAGTCTGCGGGCTGAGAGCTACAGTACAGTACTCTCTAGTGGGGTTTGGTAGGGGGGCTCCCATGTGAAACTATGGAAACCACCCCACCCCGCCACAGAGATTAGGCTCCGTTATCAATCTCCGATCAACCAACATGGCCAAACTGGGAAGTTAAGGTAAGCTATATATCTATATATCTATATGCTCAGCCTAGATTAGAATCTCGGAGTCCTGCAATTGTAAGATTTTAATATTATATTCTTTTGTCTTTCAAAGAGCATATGCGAGATGGGTGACTCGTATCAATTCAAGTGTCTCTCGTCTTGCAAGGAACAAAGCATATGTAGAATATACCCTTTTGCCAGGAAGTTGTTTCGAGGGAGATACAAGAGGATCAGCGGACCAGCAACTATTTTACAATTCGACGTGGTTCTTTAGGATCATTGGCCGAAGTTTTGGTATAGTTCAATTTTTATGAGAGCAAGTCTGACAGGCATGCATCAGCATAGACCAACCTCAAGTACAACTGCATTGGAAGGTATCTCCGCCGTGATAGCCTCAAGATTTGAGCAGTTTTCTGATGACGCCAAAACTTATTTCTCCGGCTGCCTCCCTCTCTAGAGGGCTCGAGAGGACGCTTCCTGCATGATGAAAAAGTCAACCTGTTCTCAGTAACATATATATATAATCAGTTTCATCCCCCCAAGATAGCCGTCTCTCCATCATCCTCCTCCATCACTCTTCTTGATCGCTCCTCTCTCCTCTCTCATATCTCATCGGCACATCTGATCTGACCACAGCTCGTATACTGAGTTACTCTCACACGACTGACTTGACTTTACAGGATCAGATTCCTTACTACATCTTTCAACCGTGAGGTAACTCGAATCCGCAACATCAATCAAGGATCAAGTATTGTCATTTTCATAGTCACAATGTCTTCTCCCACTGCTTCTTCCGCTTCCTCCACCTCCTCCGCTCCCTACACCTCCCTCTGCCCCGCTACCACCACCAGCCCGCTGACTCCTTGGGCGGACATGGTGGCCATCGCCGGCAACGACACGAACGGGCATCAGTATAGCCCACTATCCCCCGAAGCCCAAGCCCTCCTGGCAACCGTCCCCCTCAACGTCTGGCTCTCTCTCATCCAGAACACGGGCTTTGGTAGGAACATGTACGACCAGCACTTGGACGAGCTCGACAACAGGCTGCGGCTGTCCCAGTGGTACGTCTACGACCGCGATGTGGGCAAATTGGCCGAGCACAGCTGCTTGGATGTCAATTGCAGCCCGTGTGTGACCAAACACGCCTGTCGATACTGGGACGTCAAGCTTTTCGAAGAGAATCTGCCTAAAAGACTCATGGATGTTAAAGTAGCCAAGTGTCCCTCTAACTACGTTGGGGGCAAGGGGCCGGGCCACCAGCGGGAGTACCTAGAGCAACACGACCGCCACCGCGCGAGCCCTGATAAGCTGGCGGCAGAGTGGCAGATCAAGTATAGGAAGCATCTATACGTCCAGGCCTTCGAGAAGGAGGTCTTTCCATCCCGTTCGCCATCCCTGATGGCCGACCTCGTGCTGTCCGGCTCCCCCGACAACGGCTACGACGAGCTCCAGAAGGGATATCTGGCCTGGCGCAAGATCTGGCACGCCTTGGTCGTCAAGAAGAACGCCAAGCTCACCACGGGGGACATGGAGACCGTCTCTCCCCTAGTCAGGAGCGTTCTCCCCAAGCTCCAGATGTGGGGGAACATCCAGAACGACTTCACCCTCTACTCGCAGGGCCACTTGGCAAGGTCTGACCTTTGTCAACTTTACAACCTGGAGCCCAAGGCCATCGACCACTTGCTCGCACACCTCCAGCACTGGAAGGAGGAGGTCGAGATCATTGAGGATTTCGCAGGTGTGAAAGGTGACTTCTCCGGCAAACAGGCCGCGGGTTTGAACAAGGCAGCTCTTGATACCGGCCGCGCCATCATGGCCCTGGTCGACGCTGAGAATGACCTGGCAGACAAGCCTACCCCTGAGGCGCAGTTGCACCGCGACACTGCCGTCTACAACGCGCGGGTGAAGTTCCAGCTACTTCGAGAACTTATCTGCACCAAGAACGCCGAGTGAGTGGTCCGGATAGCCTGAGACAATATGGGCTTCAAGGTGTTGGGCACCGGGGGGGTTCAGAGGAGGAGCATGGCGTAGTGAGGGTTGTTTGATTGGGTTTGCTTGGTGAACTTCGGAGTACACGTAGGGTTGTAGCCCATGTAAGTGGGAATGTATCGTTGATTGATTACTTCTAATCCTGTTCAAATTAGTTCAAGTTGATCAATTCGCTTCGTGAAACTCGTGATACTGGATGAGAGGGATGAAAAGTGCGTGTCAGGAGTCTGTAGACGTACAAGTTTCTCGCCAGGCTGGATTTTCACACGAGGGATATCAACCATATGTTGAATACAGTATCCTCCAAGCTTTTTGAAACTGAAATACTTTGCTTCCTACCTGTAGCCTGTTGTCTCCACACTGGAGAGAATTGAGGGGGCCCGCCATCTCCACCGCCAGAGAAACTGGAGCACTGATAAGCAGCTCCTTATCAGTTCCGCCCGCAACTTTTTTTCTTGGGCAGTCCCAAGACAAAGACAGGTTCGCTCAACACCAAGCACTTACTTTACTTGACAGCACCACCTCACGCCCTTTAAAAGCTACAGACACCACACCATGCGGCCCCTCACAGAAAAAGAGACTCAGACCCTCTTCGAGAAACTAGCCAACTACACCGGCAACTCCCTCAAGAATCTCATTGCGCCCCTCGACAACTCGCCCAATGCGGATCGATACGTCTTCCGGCTCGTTCGCGATCGCGTTTTTTACGTGCGACTTTCCATTGCCAACCTAGCCACCTCGATTACTCGCGAGAAGATTCTCTCCCTAGGTACTTGTCTAGGTACGTATCACTCGCACTGCACTGTATGTTGCGCCCAAGTGCATCTCCACTGACCACCCAATTCTTCAGGCAAATTCACAAAGTCTGGAAAGTTTCGCCTGCACGTCACGGCCCTCCCCGTCATCGCCGAACACGCCCGCTACAAGATCTGGGTCAAGGAGAACGGAACAATGCCCTTCCTGTACGGCAGCAACATTGTCAAGGCGCACGTCGGCCGCTGGTCTGAGGATTGCCCCGAGCACCAGGGTGTGGTCGTTTACAGCATGAACGATACACCCCTTGGCTTCGGCGTCACGGCGCGCAGCACAGCAGAGGCACGAAGATTGGATCCTACTGGTGTTACTTGTTTCAGGCAGGCAGATTGTGGCGAGTACCTCCGAGACGAAGACAACTTGTTTGCCACGGGCTAGACTGGAAAACCGCTGTGGGCTTCTTCTGGCGTTGGGGTTTTATCGTTCTTCGGCGTTGAGA
>JAAVUK010000168.1:0-34476 GCA_014899095.1 Fusarium buxicola
GGATTCAATAGACGGACGGGTGATGGACGGGCGCCATCTCAGACTTGAAACGCGCCGCGGCGATGGAAGAGCATGCAGCTTCTAATTGAAGGAGAGTGATATCTACCTACGTACTACTAGTGATGGTGAGGGTGGAGATATGCATGTCAAGCCCCGATGCTAAATGCTAGCACCTCCGTCCCTTGAACTGCGCTACGCTACGCACAGATGCTCTCACTCAGCTATCACGGTGGCTTCTGCTTGTTCCGCTCTGGTGCACCGAGGGAATGGGTGGTAGCGACGGGGCAACTACTCTGTAATTGCCGACGTGTCGGGTGCTGGAGATCCAATGGATCAGACCTGTGCAGACTGATGAGAGAACACCATGGATGGATGGATGATCGCCCTTATTTCTTCAACGTTGTCGCCACGAACAGGTGGAGTCGATGTTGAACAGTCAGACTGACTGGCCCGTTCTGTAGCCTGTGTGATACGAAAGCATCTTTTATTAATAATTAGTGACGGATATTGACCGTGTACTCCGTACGTACACGAAAGATCAACAGCCACCGATGTCGTGGAAAACGCCCTCGTGTTCGGGCCTCCTGTCTCCTGTCTGATCCCGTTGGCTTGGCTGACTGGAAGTTAAACATGTCACCCGTGGTCATTCGCTCCACTGACATTTGGGGACCCTGGGAAGGGTCTATCTGTAACATATTCTACTCGTGGAAGTTTCGCTCAGACCTATGACCTGATTTATGACGGTATTTCCTAATTAAGGATTGATGAATGCCCGGGGTGCCCCTCATGTGAGGGAAGTCAGACAATGAATCTGCTACGAGATGGCATTGTACACTGTAACGCAGACAAGAGAGCATCATCAACCGACCATCTTTCTTAGTGTCGGTAGTATTGAATTGGGTTGTTCGTTTAAATCAAGAACCAAGCCAAAGACCGCGCGCGCAGCCTTCCTGTTTCGTTTCTTTGCTCCAGGGGACCCTTGTCGATCGTTTCCACGAGTGGTCATGCCGCCCGTTAGGCCTATCATGAGGCCTGAGGCGCAGGCACAGGAACAGCAACAGGAAACAACGGCAGCTACTCCGTAGCTCGAGTTGAGATGGTGTGTATGGTTTCAACAGATGGATGGGTGGGCGGGCCGAGGACGGAAGGGCAATATCTGTGCTTTGTACGGGAAACCCCAAAATTTCTCGTTACGTACATACCACGGCCAACCTGACTCGATGGTCTTGTAACGGAACTCTCACCAGCTTTGACCGTTGACAAGATGATATGGCTATGCTGGTTTTTTTCTTTTTAACTGTTTTCCCTTTCTCTCTCTAATACCTGTCCTCGATGCAGCCTACCGCCGAGAGACGATAACTAACAAATACACCTCTCTTGTTCTAGATAAAATGCTCTTGCTTTTGCTTCCCTCATTATCCTGTACAAAAGAGGCGCCATCGAGAACCTCGACCACTTCAATAACCACTCGCCTCGCTGCATCGTCGGCACAGATAATTTCCCATGTTGGGGACCAAAGCTCCCATTCCTTAATTGCGATTGGCCAAGCAAGCCGTCTCTTGGGCCAGGGTTGACGCAGGTGGGAGACCCCCACTATTCTACCCAATCCCTGTTGGTGACCACGCTACGGGCGAGAGCGAGAGACAAGAGAACTAACTACCTTATGGAGTAGAGAGACACAGAGATCGGGATGAAGAGATGGGAGGAATTTGAGACTTATGAGATCAGATTAACCATGTTGTTCAAGTCACACAGGAATGGAATTTCCAAAGAAAACAACAACACAGTCACTTGTCTTGTCCAATCGCTGTAGAAACTGCTCAACGTGATCACCTATGAGAGAGGAAGGTAAGGTACCTAAGGTAGTAGACAACAAGCTGTAGCCCGGGTAATAAACTCCGACTTGAATAGTTCCCCGTCTGTTTACAGAGCGGCTGGAACGACAATGAACGCAGATAGTCAATTCGATGACCGTGCCTCTCTGAAGGACTCGCCAGAATTAGACTGGATGAGAAAAGAATGCCCTCGTTGCCCGAAGTCACCTGCAGGGACTGGACAAGGCGACATGTAGGTACGTACCAGGAAACAACGGGTGGTTCCGGTCAGGTAGGTACTGGAGACCAGCAAGGAGCGGCTTCAACTATGACGTTGGCTGTACCCGCTACTTAACAGCCCAGCGCTCGCCCCCTGAAAATTGCCTGGGGCAGTTAAAGGAGTGCCCGCTTCCCGCTGGCCAGCTCCCCACTGTCTACGTAGGGAGGCTCCTTGTTCCTGCAGCTCCTCCCGTTTGGGCTGAGAGTCTGGGACTGAGCTGACATGAAAAGGAAAAGAACACCTACCTTACGTACGGAGTAGTCGTGATACCAGATTTACCATTGTTGCAAGTGCAACAAAGCAATATCGCTTGAGTTGATGACTATTGTAACATGAATGCCCGTAGTTCATAACGTTCGTAGTGGCGTCTAAACCAAAGCCCATTCCAGCCAGCCTAGAGTCAGCCATCATGTCGCGTCGAGCGCTGGACCGTCCATCAATTCCGCCGCCGCCGCCGCCATGTGCCCAGGGCAGGGCGTGACCCCTGCAGCCAATGTGCAGTGTGCCCCTGATGGCCCTGGCATCCCGGCCCCTCAAGGCATGGATTCTGTAGCTCCTCATCTAGCCCCTAATGTAGGCAGGTACCTGCGTAGCCGACCCCGTATGTGGGTTGGGTCGCGGAGCTTTCTCTTCTCTGTCTGTTCTCTCTTGTATTGAGTTCATCGTGATGGAGAGTCTGGACACGGCCGTTGAAAGGTGATGACGGATAGTGTCTACTCTTATTCACAGACCGAGATTGGGCTGTACAGAAGCCCATTACGTCTCCTGGACCTTGCTCTTGCATTCTGTAACTACGCACGGAGTAGTACCTCTTCCTCTCGCTTTATGTGACCCCCAAGTCTTCCTAATAATTCCCCGGCCGTGACCCAGCAAGCCGGCCCAGTGAGGAGTCGAGGATCCCAGCTCAAACCCAGCTCGAACAGGGAACAAGGCCCCTAGTCCCTCCCTTCCTTTTTGCTTATCCTACCGTCCGTCTCAGCTTTTCGCCCGCCGAGCCTGTCCTCCCTCTGTCTGGTGCTTCTGGTCCTGTTCTGCCGACTGTTGGAGTACCTACCTGAGGTACTGTAGGTAGTTTCCATCTCAACTGAAAGAGTACGTACTCTGCAGGTACAGGATTAGTGGTGCCCTTTGTCCATTCCTTCCTTGAACTGGTGTCGCATCTTGTCTCGCTTCTTTGCTTCCTCTTGGCTCTCTCTCCTGCTCTACTTCTCCACTCACTCCCCCCCCCAACTTTATACTTCCCACCACACTCTGCACTCTTCCCTCTTCGCTTTTCCTTCTTCTTCCCCTCATTCTTGACTTTGACTCGTTCTCTTTCTTCCCTTGTTTTCCCATTCAAGGCCGGTCGAGTCGAGTCTTGAATGTCACCTTGAGAGAGGAGCGAAACCTCGAGCGACATCATTGGACCTACACGAGGAAAACGGAAACGGAGGACTGACCAAGCCAGCTAGCCAGTCAACTCTACACAGGAGAGCTGCACATACACCAGCGGCTCCCTTCAATTCGACGACGACGATTTTCCATTTCGATCCGCCGACGACGAAAACGAGGAGTCGATCCTCTCAGCCACAGCCATGCCTCCCTCCTTGAGCACTCATCCCTCCTTCACCCGTCCTCGGACTAGCGACCGCGATGGCAGGCCCAGCACCCGCGACCAGGGCGCTGACCAGAACCTTCTGATTCCCAGCCGGACATCTTCTCTACATTCGCGCATCACTCAGCCTATTCCTTCGACTCTCAACATGAAGCCCCAGCAGCGTACGCCCAAGACTCTTACCCATGCCTACATGGTCTGCGGCGTTGGCCGAGAACCCTCTCAATGGGTCAAGGCTCCTGCACCAGCCCAGGGCAAGATCGGTCACATGAAGGGAGCTGTCGGTCAGTTTTGGCTTCCAGAGATTTTGGGCAGCAGCCCGCGTCTTGAGCAGGACAATGAAATTGCTCGTGCTCTTCATTCCGCTATGAGGGTGTGTATTCCTAGTATCTACTCATAAATCAGCTTTGCTAACCAGCTGTCGTTCTGCTCTATAGGCCTGCTTCCCCCACGATGTCGAGATCTGCACCGGCCGAAGCCAGCCTCACTGCGTGCACCACGCCTTTGTTCTTCAGCAGGACTCGTCGCACACTCTCTACGGTATCTGTCTCCGCGTGTGGTCACGAGCCGATGAGAAGAGGGCCGAGACCATCCGCGACCTTCGCAAGAGGACCGAGAGCGACTACTACGACAACCCCGACGAGACCTACTGGATCCCTTACTGCTTGTCTTTCCTCTCCCGTTATCCTCTCTACAACCTCCTTGGAGACTACCTCCGAGGCATGTGGATTCACTGGAATAAGGCCACGAACCTGTTCCATGCTGAAGAGGTCTCTCGCATCCTCAGCTTCCCTGCTCCCCGCCTCAATGATCTCGTGCGCATTGACATGAAGGACTACGCCCTCTGCTACCAGTTCCCCTCTTCTCCTACAGGCTTCCAGAACTTCGCCATGTGGCCCCTCTTCAACTGTCTCTCGATCCCAAACATTGTCGGTGTCATCGAGGCTGCCATCTCCCCCACCCGCCGTATCATCTTCGTCAGCCACTACCCTGCCATGCTCACCATGGCCGCCGAGACCGTTCGATACTGCGTTCGAGTTTACGAGTGGAGCGGCCTTTATGTTCCCGTTGTCCACGCCCGTCACGCCAAGGAGCTTGTCCAGGAGCCCGGCCCTTACATTCTCGGTATCACAGTGGAGTGCCGTTCTCTCTTTACGGCCCCCACCGATGCTCTTGTTGTGGACCTTGATCGCAACTTTGTTCTGACTTCTAGCCCTCCCACCGCACTTAGTCCTGGACAGCGCAACAAGTTCGTTACCCGACTCACCCAGGCTCTCAACGGCGATGTCACCCCCTCGGGAGTTCCTCAGCACCTCCGATCCGCCTACGGTGGTGGCAAGCTTGTCCCCGCGGGTCAGATCATCGTCATGCGCGGCGAGGTTGAGTCCATCCAGGACCCCGAGTGGTGGAATCAGGACTCTGTCATGGCTGTCATGGACCACGTATGCGAGAAGCTTGGCCGCAACACTGGTCTCAAGGCCGTCTTTGGTGGAACCGTTAAGAAGCCCCTCATGACCAAGGTCTCGATGCGCCACCTGAACGAGATTGTCCGTGAGAGGAACCAGTACTCGCGAGATGCTCTGGAGGCCTGGCAAGACTTTATCAACCTCAAGGGCCGCATGGATACTGAGCTCAACAAGGTCACCAAGCGTAACAACTACCTCGTAGAGGAGCTTGAGAGCTGGAAACAGCAGTTCCTTAAGTTCCAAGCCTTTGCCGAGACTCTTACCAAGGAGACCCAGGATCTCAAGGTCAAGATTGAGAACCACAAGAGGGAGAACCGTCGCCTTGCTGGCCTCATTGACCAGCAGAAGGATGACAACGCTCGTCTGTCTGTTCGCCTCACTGGAACTGAGAAACAGCGCGACGATGCTCTCGAGGCTCTTGTCTTGCAGCAGGAGATTGCTGAGGAGCTTGAGCGCGAGCGCAAGAGGAATAAGAAGGAGCTCTCTCAGCTTCAGCATACCAACGTGACTATTCTTCGACAGCGCGACGAGGCACGCCGGGTGGTCCTGCACCTGCGCAGCCTCATTGGTGGCCAAAGCCACCACATGGAACACCTTATCCTGTCTCTTACTAAGCCGGACGACCTGGCTCAGGAGATCGAGGAGGGCTTCGAGGAGGGTGAGGATGGAGTCCACGAGGAGGTCGAGTCTAGCCGCCTGTCGGTCAACCCAAGCCCCCGAAACAAGCGATACTCATCGTCGAGCTTCGTTGATGTCGCCGACCGCCACCTCAAGGACAAGACTGACGCCATCGCGCACATTGTGCGAAACATCGCTGAGCAGTGCCAGGCTGCTGTTGAGGGTCTCCAGCTGGCACACGACGCGGAGCTAGGGAGTAGTAGTAGAAGGAATTCTAGCCTCTCTACCGCCCAGAGCGATGACGGCAACTCCGCCGCCACGTCCGAGACAGGTGACGACTCCCTCCTTCAGCCGCGCTCCGGGAGGGCGTCCAGTATCCCTCCCACCCCGGATCTCATTCCCAACCGGAGCAGCACAGCCATGTCCTTTGCCTCTACGGCTACGACTCCGGAGCGAGCGTCCCAACAGTATAACCTTCGGGACGAGATCCCCACCAAGATTGTCGAGGACGACGAGGAGGACTTCGAGGACAGCCGAAGCGACAACGGCGGCGTCACCCATGAGACGGGAGTCGTTTCCAAGCACAGACACCCCGAGTCCCTAATGCACAGGCCGTCGGGTGCCAGGATCAGCGCTCTTGGCGGCACACGCTAAGTGTGTCGGGCAGTGTGCCTGAGCATTGCATGTTATTCCTACGACATGAAATGGTGCTCAGCAACAACGATAGAAGTCATCTCTTCCTTCACACGTGATGACTGTTGAAGCGGTCTATCACCCTCTTTTGCACCTACCCACGAGGTGCCTCATCTCTACCATTTCATTTATCTTGTTTTGTCTTAGGCGGTTGGCTTGGATCAAAATCTGCGGACTACGGCGTTAGATGTCTCCTTTTGTCTTTTCTGGTATAACCATTATCTAAGTCTCATTTGGTGGGCTGGCTCGCTCATGTACCTACGTCAAGCCTGGCGGCTATTTCCCACTGTGTTAGAGTATTAGTTTGAGAAGCGGTGTCGTTTTACTTCGCGTCGCTCCTTTGCCTGGCTTAAGAGCATCCAAAACAATGAACAATTCTTTGAACCTGATAATCGAGCTCTCGAATAATGGGCGTGACTTGGCTTGACCAATCTACCCGTATCCGTATATTTATCCGTAGATCGGGATGTATTCTGAAGAGGTCTCCCGAGAAGGCGAAGTGCTGATAAGATAAGCATTGCGACACCCCATAAAAAAGTTTAGAAGCAGCCCCAGTCCATTTAGAGTGGCAGTGAGTGAGTGGGATCAGCCTTTGCATCTATCTACCTACATTATCTTTAACGTCAGCTTCAATCTCATGCGTTTCCGTGTCCCATCATGGCCGACCCATTACTGACCTCTCTATGTGGCATCTGTCACATCTCGGCGCCAAAATACAAGTGTCCACGCTGCGATATCCGAACCTGCTCCCTCGCCTGCATCAAGAAACACAAGGCCTGGTCCGAATGCACAGGCGAACGCGACGCAACGGCCTACGTCCCTCCCTCAAAGCTCCGCACGCCTGCCGGTGTCGATCACGATTATAACTTCCTACACGGTATCGAGCGCTCCGTCGAACGCGCCGAAAAGCTCCTCGTCGAGGAGCGCGCTATCGTGCAGGAGGAGGAGCTACGGCCGCTGACGGTCCAGGAGGTCAAGTGGAAGCCAGGGCGAGATGGGCGCAAGCGCAAAGTGCTCGTCACACGGGTATTGCGCGAAGCAAAGGGGCGAGTGTTCGAGCGATTCTTGGCGCAGAGGTTGAAGAAGCTGAACATCACCATCGTGTGCGCGCCGATGGGAATGGCGAGGCAGAAGGAGAACCATACAACGCTTAATAGGCGGACGGGACGCATCAATTGGCAGGTGGAGTGGATGACATTCGAGGACGTCCAAGATGGAGAGCCAAAGAAGGAGCGCTCTCTGTCCAAGGTCATGGATGATGTGCCGCTCTACCAGGCGTATCACACGCTGCTCGAGGACCAGCAAAGGACGAAGGGACAGCAAGCGAAGAGGATGCCACGGCCGGGCCAGGATGGACAATTGCAGGATTCCTCGAACTCGACATGGTCTGCAGGTTCATTTGCGCTACAAGACCCCTTTACAGGTGCATGGTCGACTCATCACGACACCGACCCAGGCATGTGGCCGTCGGAAAGACACGAGACTCGGAAACGACGCTTCCAATTCTTACTCGGAAAGTTCCGCACACCGTCAGATCAACCCTCGGTTGTGACGAAGCTCAACCCTGAAGGCTGCTTGCGTGACATACTTCGGGACGCGCGCGTGCTTGAGTTCCCAACAATCTGGGTGCTCAACCAAGACCAGGGTCTGCCCGCGTGCTTCAAGCTCGGTGCCAAGGACGCGCCCCCTACTCAAGGAGGTAACAAACGGAAGAATCCTCCAGGGAAGAAAGGCCCTGGTAAACCGAATAAAAAGAGGAGGCATGGCGGAAAGGACATGGAGGAAGGGGAGGTTAAGAGCGATAACGAGGGAGGACACTCGGATGAGGGTGGCGATTCTGGACCCAAAGGGTTTGCACTCGAGGTCGGTGATGTGATTGCAGAGCAAAGCCTGGGAGAGGATGATGTCGATGACGATAATGAGACGAGTAGCTCAGGGAGTGACAGCGACTCGGACTGAGTGAGAGTGAGTGCAGTGGATTTCAGGCCCAATTCTTGGGCCAACTGTCAAATGAGGTAAATAGACGGTGTAGTAAAGCAATGATACCCAGCCCAGATGTAATAAAAGTCCAACTGACTTTGAGGATATCGTGAAGGTCTGGCTTGGTGTTGAGCTTGAGCTTGAGCTTGAGCTTGATTGGAGTGGCTGTGCGGGCCTGCTGCGTCAGCCACGTTGACCTCGCACTCTAGAATAGCATTCTGGCTCCCCGCAGCATGCCACTCCTCCTGTACGCGTCTACACTCGCTCTAAGCCTTTCCTCCTCGCGCAACCGCTTCAACTTCTCACCTCTTCGAAAACAGTACCCAAGACGCGAGGCCACGGCCGAAAGACGCGACCGACGAGCCCTGTCCCTTCCCCTCATCATGGTCTGATTGGCGTGTCCATCCCCTTTCGCATGGTTCACGACCCGCCGCCGACGCCGCTACGATGGACGACACACCGGCGCCCAAGCTCGCGGAGCTTCTGCGGCACCCGGACGACCTAGACAAGATACCCGCTCTGAAGCTAGAGTTCTCGCGTAAGAAGGGCGCCGTTGATGGCCAGTTGCGCAGTGGACTGCGGGAGCAGCTCGAGACGACCCAATCAGGCATGGCAGGCCTGAGCGACGGCCAGAAGACGGTCCAGATGATCAAGGAGGAGATGATGAAGATTGACAAGCTGTGCTCCGAGTCCCAGAATATGATCAAGGACTTTGCCAGCATCAATCTCGTGTCCCAAGCCCACCGCAACTTCGGGGCCGTCGAGACGATGCGCCGCAACCTCGAGACCTTTAACGACCGGCTGTCGCGTGTCGAGGCAATGCTCCAGAAGGATGACGAGGACAGTGACAACATGCCCAACCTATTACCGTGCCACTACGAGCTCACGCAGCTGCGAAACATCCGCGATGACGCTATGGAACAGATACAAAGGGCCGAAGATCCAAGTCTCGAGTCAACACTGGTGGACTACTTTACGCGACTCGACGATACGATCGACTGGTTTGACGAGCACGTTGGCATCGTTGCCCTGAACCTCATTAACCTCGTCGTTCAGGACAACAATGGGCTTGTCGTGAGATTCGCTGTGGTGATGGAGGCCGAAGAGAAGAGCGACCAGCGAGTGCTGGCACTGCAGGAAGCGCTCAAGGATCATAAGGAGATGGCGACGCGGTTCCAGAGCATCACAGACGGCGCCAAGAAGGTCCGCGGCTACAAGGACAAGTTCATACAGGCCATTCGGCTCAGCGCCGAACAACAATTTGACGGCGCAAAGGAGGAGTTCCTGGACGACCCGACTAAGCTGGAGAAGATCATGAAGTGGTATTTCAACGACCTTAACGTTGTCAAGATCGGAATGTCGCACCTCATGCCCAAGAAGTGGCATATCGTAAAGACGTACGCAGGCGTCTATCACCAGCTCATGCACGATTTCCTGGTTGGCATGGTTGACGGCAACGAGGCGTCGTCAGCGCATACACTCGAAATTGTGGGCTTCCCTGAGAAGTACTACCGAAAGATGGCCAAGATTGGTCTGCGACAAGAGGAGCTGGTGCCCCATGTTGTCGACAATCGCGAGGCAGAGCTTGTGCGTGACTTCCGTGAGCTCATCATCAAGTTCCTCGACGAGTGGATCGAACGTATATTTGCACAAGAGCAGCGCGACTTGGCCGAGCGCAATGTCGAGGGCTCCAACTTGGATCAGGATGAGTATGGCTATTTCCGGACCAAGAATCTGGTTGCCCTCTGGCGTATGCTTCGAGAACAGGTAGATGCAGCGGCCAATTCTCAGCGCGCTGATGTCGTCGAGGGCGTCATCGACGCCATGTTCGCCCGGCTACGCTCCCGTCAGCAGTCGTGGCAGACCATGCTCGAAGACGAGGCTGCCCGCTACGAGGAGGGCAAGGTGCCCGATCTCGAGGGCTTCCAGGCTCTTCAGGACTGGCTTGTTGCCACAGCCAACGACCAGATCGCCTGCATCGACGACAACGAGGACGAGAACCGGCTCGCCTATCTATCGAGCTTCCGCCGCCTCGTCGAGCAGCACGTCACGCCCGCGTACCTCGAGCGCATCGAGGCCGAGGTCAACACGTTGCGAGACGGCTACGTCGACTTTAGCACATGGTGCATCAACCGCTTCGCCCAGCTCATCTTCACGGTTGATTTCGGCACCGTCATGCCCGACTTCTTCACGCCGCGCTGGTACAACAACACAGCCATGAAGCAGATGGTGGTCACCTTCGAGGAGTACGTCAACGACTACCGCCAGGTACTGCACCACTCGCTCGTCGACATCTTTGTCGAGATCTTCGCCGAGGAGCTGCTCGTCCGGTACCTCTCTGCCGTGCGCAACAAGGGCGCCAAGTTCCGCCGGACCGACCCCTTCCAGGACAAGCTGTTCAACGACATCGCCACGGCGTTCGAGCTGTTTGGGACCCTGCCGTCCGGTGCCTCCATCAAGGAGACGTGGCGGGCCACTGAGCACTTTCTGCGCCTGCTGACGGCCGACCGCGATGCCGTGGTCGACGCGTATGCCACTTTTAAGATGGCGTACTGGGATTTGAATCTGGCGTGGGTTGAGGCTGTGCTGAGGTCGAGGGATGACTTTGAGAGGGGCATGTTGACTGCGGTTAAGAATAAGGCTGCAAATGTCATCAGTGAGCGCGGGCCCGAGACCATCATGAGCAGAGTCAAGTAACCGTGGGATGAGTGGTGATTTTTTGGGCGAAAAGGAGGGAAAAGACCGAGCTTGTTGAGCACTGCGGGCGGGACATGTTGTATGATAGGCATCGTTTGTGCCACCTTAGCGACAAAGATATCTGGTTAAATTTTCTTCTACATTCACACCATTGCACTTCGTTTATATTCCATCCCTTTGATGCTTAATGTGATCTTCAAGGGTACAGAAATACTGGTTACACACAGAACAAACAAAGCTTAGGACGCAGCTTCAACCAAAACAACGAATTATCATGATGATACTACAAAGTGACATGTTGCAGATGGTAAGAGGACAAGGGGGGCATGGTGAGATGAAGACGAAAAGGAGATCTCGCTACCCGGGAAACTATTCAACAAGTGAACCATGAGGATGCAGACGGCAGTAAAAAGGAAATAAGATATGTAGACGTTGTATTAAACCCTTCCTTCAACAGACACCATCGGAGACAACTGTATGGTTGCAGATTATTATGATAGGCTAGCCAGATAGTTTGCAGCCTGCTCAGACATGTCAGCGGTGTTCAACGGCAGGACGAGAGTCTCAGAAGCGTACCTTGTCGAGGTCGTAGTCAAACTTCTCTAGGGCGGCCAGGGCATCGCCACGCTGGTAGCCCATGCTGGTGAGGCTCTTGAGGATAGGGTCGTCGTGCTCAGACTGTGCCGACATAGAGCGGTTTAAGGCCTGTTGGCCAGGGTGGGCGGGAGCCTCCCCGCCAGCTGGCTTGTCAGCGGCAGCAGGAGTTGCGGCGGTGGCGCTGGGAGAGTCGAGGCCCGAGAAGATAGCATCCCAGTCGTGGGCCTCAGGAGCCTTCTGTTGGTTGACGCTTGCAGGGGGTTGGGTTGGACCGGCTGAGCTGGCAGAGATGAAGTCGAAGCTTTCATTGCCAAAGGCGGTAGACTCGGTCTTGGTCTGGCTGCCAGGTGGGCTGCTGTCAAAGACGGGGTTAAAGTCATCAAGTCCTGAGCGAGAGATATTGGCAAAGTCTTCATCTGCAGAGCCCTCCTTGGCATCCTCTAGACCCTCAAAGTCGTCGTCCAGGTCGTCGAAGCCGCCCTTGGGCTGGGGAGGGTTGGACGGAGCCGCCTGCTTCGAGGCAGGGACGGCTCCAGTCTCAGCCGCGCCGAAGATATCGTCAACAGCCGACTTTTGGGCATTAGCATCGGTGACCGTTGCAGGTGACGAGGGTTGCTCGGCACTGATTTGCGTTAGTCCTTATTCACACAAATGTTCACTCATCGGGTTTTCCTACCTCGTCACTTTGGTCTCCGAAGGAGAGTTGGCTTCCTTGGCCGGTGGAGGAGGGGCGTTGACAGTGGCTACTTGAGCTGATCCCGATGCCTCTCCAGTTGTAGGCTTCTCGCCGAATGACCTGCTGGGGGGCGAGGCCGGTGCGAAGTTGTCATCGAAACCGCCCCGATCACTACTTGAGTCCGAGTCGTCGTCGTCGTCGTCGTCACGCTCAAGCTCTGAAATGGGAGGGAACTCGGTATCGAAAGCGGATGTCGACTTGTTAGCCTCTGGCGCGGGCTTGTGCTGAGCCTTGGCAGTTGTAAAGGCGGCGAAGGCGTTCTCAAAGTCTGCCTTGGCCTTGGCCTCATCGGCACCACCGAAAGGATCCGCGGTCTCGGCACCCTGGGGCGCACCCTCACTGGTAGCATCGCGCGGCGCGTCACCAGGGACAGATGGCGTGTCCAGGGGCTCTGACTTATCTATCTCATCGCCAGGGAAAGCGCCCGGCACGCTGCCAATACTCTCAGATGCCTTCAGGTCGCCAGGAACAGGGGTGGATGAACCGTGAAGAGGGTCATCAACACGCGAAGCAGGAGGTGACACTTGGCGGGAAGATGAGAGCGACTCATTATGCTCAGTGAAGGGCAGGAAGCTGGAGCTGATCTGCCTTGACTCCGGGGGCGCAGGAGGGTCAACAGCCAGGGTGGGCTGACGGCTCATGACAGGAGATGAGGCAGGGGGTGTGTTGTACGATCCGACACTAGCGGTCGAAGCACCAGTATGCTGAGGCTTGAACAAAGTCTGAGGCGGCGGAGGAGTGCCCGAGGCGCTAGCTGGGAACGACGGACCAAAGAGATCGTCAAACGACTTGTCAGAGACGTTCTTGGCAGGGGGGGAGGCAAATGCACCCATGATATCAGTGCTTGCAGTTCGGCGGAAGAAGGGATTGTTCGCGCTGGAAGTTGAAGCCGCAGGGCTGACAATCTGGGCTGACACCGAAACTGGCGAGCCCGTGTTCGCTTGATGCAGATCGTCGATGCTCTTGTTGAGATCCTCCGCCTCCGCCTTCAGCTTGTCACGCTCGCCTTCGGTAGTAGACAGCTGTTTCTTGTTGATGGCGACCAGCCCCTTTTGTTGCCGGGCATCAGACTTGAGCTTCTCAATCTGGGGCTTGAGCTGGGCAATCTCTCCATTGACAACCCGAATACGTTCCCTGAGGTTCGTGTTCTCTTGTTGATCCGCCTGAAGAGCTGCCAGAACCTGTTGGTGCTGAGTCTGGGTATCTCGGTAGGTTCCGTCAAGAGCCATGCACTCAGCCTGCAGCTTTGATGTTTCTTTCCGAGCGTTGCTGAGCTGCTCCTCAAGAGCACGGGTGTCCTGCGCCTCCTTCTCATAAAGGGTACGCAGCTGCGCGAGTCGCTGCTCAAAGTTCTGTTTCTGAGATGTGGCTTGGTTTAGGTCGTTCTGAGTCGTTGTCCTCTTGGCCTGGACATCCTGCATTTGCGTGGACAGCGATCCGATTTGGTTGGAAAGATTCGCCAGCTCGGTAGTCTCGCCGGACAGATTCTTACTGACATCTGGGTCATTGTCTGCCAGCAGATCCTCAGACGCAGATGGCGCAGGGGGCCGTTGGCCTGAACCAGACGAGCTTCCTGTAGGCTGCTGTGTCAGGCCTCTGCCGAAAGAGGATGACGGGACAAAGGGCTTAAAGGTCGAGCTGCCAGTGCCGGTAAGGGAAGGCTTAATGGGAGAAATCGGTGTGAGCACGTTGGAGCCGCCGCCGAATGGGTCGTTGACGTTTGAGTCCCCTGTTGACATGGGAGCCTGGGCAGGAGCCGGAGGCGCAGGGCTTGGAGGGGATGAGTCGAGGCCGAATAGGTCATCGAGAGCGGACTTGGGCTGAGGAGGTGGTGGCTGGGCCGCGGGCGGCGGAGGATCGAATGCAGAAGTCGAAGTTTGCGGGCGAGGCTGATTGCGAAGGCTAGGGGGGATCAAGTCGGCCGGTAGAGTATTAGGTAAGGGCACTGAGCGGCCACTCCTCTGCTGTCTGATCAGGTACATGGCGACTGCAAACTGGTCGCGCGTGAGATGGCCTTGGGAGTTTGAGTCCGCAAGGTCCCATATCTGAGCCAGTGAGTCCTCTGGCAGATTAGACTGGCTAAAGAAGGGAACTGCCTCCTCTCCAGTAATGTAACCTTTGTTGGCCTTATCAAGGTCGGTGTAGATCTGATCGAACCGGGCCTTGTCGGCCGGAGTCACAGCCCAGTCGCTAGCACCCGCAGTCTGGGGGGAAAGAGGAGGACGTCCAAGAGGGCTGTTTGCGCGTACTTGGGCAGTTCCGCTCAGTTGTCGTGGAATAGCAGAGATGCCAGGACCGGTGGACGACTGGCGCGACACAGGGCCACGGCGCGAGGCGGCCTCGTAAAGACCAGCTGGAAGAACGCTGGGAAGGGATCGTAGAGCTCCAGTCTTCATTGAGGTGAGCAAATGCATGGCGATGATGAACTCAGTGAGCACAAGAGCGCCGCGTTGCTCAGTATCGGCGAGCTGCCATATCCTGCCCAACACCTCGTTGGGAAGTCCAGACTTCTCAAATATAGACTTGGCCTGGTCACCCGGTAGCTGACCACCAGCTTGAAGGGTCTGGCGCTCGAATAGACCAGTATATTGTGCCACTTTCTCAGGGGTCAAGGGCGGGATGCGGATAGGTCCGCCGGTGCTCTGGGCCTGGAGGGCGGCTGGAGGAGGAGGCGAGCTCACGGGGACGGGTGGCGGAGGAGGAATGCCGGCAACTGGGCCGCCTTGCGGAGCGAAGCCATCGAAGCGAGGAAGGGGAGCTTGTTGGAGGGCTATTTCGGGAGAGGGCTCGCGGCCTGCCTGCGCGTGTCCGATGAGTCGTAGGGCGGTGCCAAAGCCAGCCGGTGTTAGGAAACCTCGATTCTCCTTATCCGCAATCTGCCAGATCTATCACAAACGGGAGCAATTAGCAGGACGTTGATGACAGCGAGATATGGGTCGCAAGCGTACCTCGCCGAGGATGCGGGAGTCTAGGCCGGTCTTGTGAAAAAACTTAACCGCAACCTCACCGACAACGACGCCAACACTGTCCGAATCGGCTTGTCGGAAGAGTTGGCCATAGGTTCGCTTCTCTTCAGGAGAGAGGTTGAGGTTCGGCGCAGCTGTTATGGCCAGAGTCAGCTTTGAGTAGGCGACGAGGTGATCACGGTGAGGGAATCAAATACCGGGTTCATCAGCCGCCATTGTCACGTATACGAGCTACACGGAGCTCAAGACGGGAAAGACGGACGATGGAGGCTCGACAGCGACAAGCGGGGATTCGGTGCCTATTGCGAAGCAGTATGTGTGAGTCGCGGACGTCGAGGATTCGGTCAGTAGAGAGAGAGATGTCGAGGTCGAAAACCCGGGCGCCAGATTCGAATAGTTGGAGAAGATGGAGATGGAGATGAAGTCTGGTATCAAGATGGAGATCGTCAGCCTGGCGTTTGGACCATTTTTGGGGGGGTTGGTTGGTGTTGTCACCTTGAGCCGGTAAATGAGCCAACCAGGAGCTCGAGGCGGAACGGACAGGGGGTTGCAGAACGGCCGCTTGGAGGCTATCCGTAGAGCTCTTGACAGAAGCAATTACCCGCTGGAGCGCCAAGAAGCAGCCCCAAAGCTCGCTGGAGGCCGCGTAAAGCTGTAGGGTAATCAAAATCGGGTCTCACGGGCTACGTAGGGGTTCCTGTACGGAGTAGGAGTAGGTTGTCTCTACTCGAACAAGCTGTCCGTCCAGCTTCCAGCCTCGGCGGGAGCTCCACTCCACCTCTGGTCCTGTCAAACGTCACGTCATGACCACCTTAAGTTCCGTATGTCGGTTGGAGCATCATGGCTTTGATGAAACTTGTGGTGATTCCAGTATCACAAATGTTGAAGAGAGCTTGCACCGACACTATTAGAATCCTAACCTCGTGTTACTCTATACCCTCCAGTCAACAGCTCTGCTTCATTCCCAATACCTGCTAGGATGTTTATTCATGACCGCGTTGAGTCTCTGTGCGTGCCAGCAGAATGTGCATGTGGGAGCTGCATGTAGGAAAATGCATCATCCGCAGTCGTCATGATGTGACTGGGCATCAAGGGCGTGGCATGCCCATGACAATATAATATTTCCCAAACAAACACTTCTGAAAATTTACCCGCACGAATATTGTTTAGGTGGTATTCGGAATATCATGCAACGAGACATCAAAATCTGGACTTGACCATTGACAGCTAAATGGCTTCGGCGTCAGACGGCACAAAGATTCTGCTGACACACATCTATTCCATACTGATTTGAATTATTCAACTCAAGACATGATTCCATACCCTTTTTGGATTTTCCATACCGGACTCTTACGTAGTAGATCCCGACATGTACTACGTAGACTACCTACTTAGTAAGAGACCCTGTGGCTCGGCAACCAACCATAACCGCCGGGGGGCGCCCGCTAACGGAGGGGAGCCATCCATTGGGGAAGGTAAGAAGAAAAACATCGCCGAGGTGGATTTGAAATCGTCCCAAGCCCTTTCTGCCGCTCTCGTTCGTTAGTTGTCGCCATTCAATTGCTTGCTTACCCAATCCTCTTTAACTCTCATCCTCCCATCTCAGTCTACCAATCCGTTTTCATCCCGCCCTCCCAAATCAGTAACCCCGCCGCTGTCGTTGCTATCGCCGCAGAGACAACCACATAGCTCCATCATCATCTGCTGGTCCTTAAAAGACGTCATCCCCCTCCTCCACCCTCCCTCCACTCCGGCCTCTTTTCATCCCCCCGTATATATATTCTAAGGGTTAAGCCTTGAGGCGACCTTTGCCCATGCAAGCTTTCGCCCACTCTCTGCGCACATCAACCACTCTGTCTTCGTCCTCGAGAGCGACCCCGCTGCGAATAGCTTCATTAGCCCGGCATTTGTCCGCATCCGCGCGCAACATGGCTCCAGTTACTAAGGAGACCGACTACCTCGTCATTGGCGGCGGTAGCGGAGGTCTAGCCTCTGCGCGCATGGCCAGCGGCAAGTTTGGTGCCAAGGCCACGATTGTAGAGAACAAGCGACTTGGTGGAACCTGTGTCAACGTTGGGTGAGTTCTCTTACGCTCAGCCTCAAGCGGCTGTTGATTGATATATAGAGGATGAGAGACCAGATCTGCTAACATCCTCTGCCCTAATCTAGCTGTGTACCAAAGAAGGTGACGTACAATGCCGCCGCCCTCGCAGAGGCCATCCACGACTCCAAGGCTTACGGCTTCTCCGTCGAGGAGACCGCCCCCTTCGACTGGTCCACCTTCAAGAACAAGCGCGATGCCTACGTCAAGCGCCTCAATGGCATCTACGAGCGAAATCTCAACAACGACAAGGTCGAGTATCTGCACGGCTGGGCCCGCCTCGTTTCCAAGAACCAGGTCGAGGTCACCATGGACGACAACTCCAAGGTCCTCGTCAACGCCAAGAAGATCCTCGTCGCCGTTGGCGGCAAACCCACCATCCCTCCCAACATCCCGGGCGCCGAGTTTGGTACCAACAGTGACGGCTTCTTTGACATTGCGACGCAACCTAAGAAGGTTGCCATCGTCGGCGCTGGCTATATTGCTGTCGAGTTTGCCGGCATGTTCAACGCTCTGGGCACAGAGACTCACCTGTTCATCCGCCATGACACCTTCCTTCGAAGCTTCGATCCCATGATTCAGGAGTCCGTCACCAATGAATACGAGAGGCTGGGTGTGAAACTACACAGGCGTTCGCAGGCCAGCAAAGTCGAGAAGGACGCAAACGGCAAGCTTACCATCACGTACAAGGATGACGAGGGCAATGAGAGCACCGTCAGCGACGTTGACAACCTTATCTGGGCCATTGGCCGTACTCCTGAGACTCAAGGCATCGGTCTAGAGGAGGCTGGCGTCAAGCTTGGCAAGAAGGGTCATATCGTCGTCGATGAGTACCAAAACACCTCTGTCGACAACATTTACGCTCTTGGCGATGTCACCGGAGAAGTTGAGCTGACTCCTGTCGCCATCGCCGCCGGCCGCCGTCTCGCCCATCGTATCTTCGGCCCCCCTGAGTTCTCCAACCTCAAGCTCGACTACAACAACGTCCCGTCGGTCGTCTTCGCCCACCCCGAGGTCGGCAGCATCGGCCTCACAGAGCCCCAGGCTATCGAGAAGTACGGCAAGGATAATATCAAGGTCTACAAGACGAGCTTCACAGCCATGTACTACGCCATGATGGAGCCCGAGCAAAAGGGCCCTACCAACTACAAGCTGATTGTCACCGGCCCGGAGGAGAGAGTCGTTGGCCTGCACATCATGGGTGCTGGCAGCGGTGAGATGCTCCAAGGCTTTGGTGTCGCCGTCAAGATGGGCGCCACAAAGGCCGACTTCGATAGCTGTGTTGCTATTCATCCTACAAGCGCCGAGGAGCTGGTGACGTTGAAGTAGGGCGTGGGTGGTAGAAAAGAATAATAGAATGCCGGCTTCAGAAAGGGCTTTACCAAATAGAAGGAGTTATTGGTTTTCAGTTCGTGAATCGCATGTTGTCCGTGCAGTACGTGATATCATGCTTTCTCTTCCCCCAAAGAGTCTCTGATCATTCTTGGCGGTGATGTCTATGATGATACTCCCGGTTCCACAGACCTCGTCTTGGTCTGTCTTCTGTCCGTAATGGTATGCGCAAAGGTGCACTCCCGAGAGCTGCTGGGGAGAGCAAGCTCCTCTGGTTCTCTGACCTTCTAGTGAACCTTGTATCTGGCAGACAGCTTGTGTCCACCCTTGTCTTGAAGAAGCACTCAAGCCAGCCTCTGCCGTTGCCTCTCTTGAGGTTAGTTAGCCCAAGACATGGGGACACTGATCCTGTCTTGTCAGGGGTTGCTGAAAAAGACTTCAGTCTGGGGTGACAGACACTTGACTTCTTTCAGTACTCGGTTATAACCACTGTATGAGTCTCTAGGCCTTGCCCACGGCCGTTATGTTGACGCTTTGGTTCAATAAAACTGTTGGCCATACGGTCTGCTTTACCAATACCATAGCTGTATCTCTCGCAAGATCACATCACTGCTGTTCTAGCCCATGAAGGTCCCAGTCCATCCAGCTCCTTTGACCTCACAGCAACGACACCATACCCCGCGTCCACGGCCTCCATTGGTCTTCTCATCCCAAGCTACTCGGTCAAAAGCAGTCACCCGTTTCGGTGTTATGCGGTTACCCGGACCGGTGCGGAAACTTGCACCTACGGGGAGGCACAGATACGCTCCATCGGTATCGACATGCAGGAGAGTCTGCTCCTTGGTATGTTACGTATATGTCCTTTGTATTGTGGTGATCCATCAGAATGTCAGATGTGGAAGTTGGCCGAGCTATAGTTCTAGACCAGGATGGCCCGGACAAAGGGTTGCCTCTTCTTTCAATGCAGAGGGGAGTGGTATCATACGAGTTCGGTAAGTAGTACTGTACAAAGCAGCAGTCATGTTCCTGGCCAGCTACTGAATAGCAAGGCCGCATATACACCATCCTCCTGAACCACTGTAGAGAAAATGGAGCGTCCCTACTGACTCGAAGCGGGAGCAATCTGTGCGTCAATCCTACCCTAGACTAACACACAGTATCTTCAACTCTCAAAATCAACAATCAATGCTCCCCCCACGCCAATACCCAAAGTCATCACTGAGGTCCCGTGAGCTCACCACACCCTCCCTCCTCTTCCCCTCGCCCTCATCCTAGACAGTAACAGCCAGGCGCGCCCTCTTGTCGGCATGTCATCGAGTCAATCAGTGGAAACCCCCCTCCAGGGTCTCACGGAGTTCCTGCAGCAGAATCCAATCCCACCTCATCACAAGAGAGGTCACATGGCACACCGCGTGCTCATCATACCGAGACAGTGAAGTCAAGCGCCACCTCCGCAATTCGAGATGTTCCACGGAATCCCAACTCCCAACCCCCTCCGCACAGAGTTGTTCTGCGCGGGATTCCCTTTTGCTGCTAGAATGTGTACTCTGTAATCACAGACACCACGCTAATATGGATGCGTAAGAGGAATGGCACATCACACGGGTCGAGGTCTGAGGTTGGTCACGGGAGAGGGGGTGTGACCCCCGACCTTTGGGATATTCGAGACCCTACGTAGGGAGAACGGCCAAGGGCAGAGCAGTGAAGCTGTAGACTGGGATTGTACTCTGCATGAAGGATTTATCTCGTACAGTAAGTAGTTCGCCGGATGTCGTCACAGAGCTGCGTTGGAGACGAGGCTTGCCTTGGGTCCAAGCGGTCGGATCCTCATCCTCAGAGAACGAGACATTCTCTCACCAATATGTTACCAAGCAGAGAGACTTTGCTTGTGTCTGTTGGTGGCTTGCAGTTATCTTATCTTGGCTGACGGTGCGCCGCATAATAGGCGCCCCAAGATGCGGAGCAGACGGATTCCGTGTCAACGGACCGGTATCACATCAAGTCCTTTTGCTCACTGCGAGACATACCTGGAACAAAGAGAGCGCACAAGTCCTGAAGGGACCTTGGGGACCCAAAAGCAACACCAGGAGAGCACGGCGTAGCCGCTAGCTTGGGATGTGGTCTCTTGGTGGCAGCGGCGGACGGGAAGACAAAAGCCACCGTACCGGAGATGGAGAAAATCCGGGGAAGACAGGGCACAATGGGGACCCGACACGGGGGACAAGAGGGTCCGGGCTGTCCGCAGAAACCTCACCTGAGGGCTGAGGCAACGTTGTGTCTACCGTTGTCCAGCGTCCGCCCAGACCAGGGGGAGCAAGCGATATGACAGGTAAGACATCACCATCCAAGAATGGGACGTTGGACAATGCCACTCCCAGCATCAGCATGCCTCCAGATGGAAAACAGAAGTAGAAAACCCACAGCCTGAATGTTCACTGCTCGCCACCCCGCAAAAAACATCTGCACCACCGCACAGACGACGACGAGTCCATTTCCCCAACCGTCCAACCATCAAATTTGGGCTCCACTTGGAGGCGCAGTCCAGGTCAACTGGAGAGTCAGTCGTTGGCGTCGCAATGGGCGTACAGTAATTGAATAGCCTCATCTCTGACAGAGAAATTGGACGGCTGCGATGCAACGACATGTCTATTTGCCCCTCGCATTATTCGCCATCTCCGTCTGTCGTGGTCTCGCCACGCACACCTCTCCCCCAAGAGGCATCTCCTGGCCCTCAATTCGAGACGACCGTTGCAACTGCATCCAAAGCATGGACCAGCTGTGTGCCCTGGTGTCATTCATGTCGTGTTCCCTGATTGTTTGAGCCGCTAGCACCCGGCACGAGCCATTATCTCTATCAGACCCCATCAAGGGTTCGAAGCGAGGCCGAAAAGATCTTCGATAGTCCCGATGCAAGCTTGTCGATAAAGCTACTACTGTACGTGGTAGACCTTGAGGGTGACAAGGTCGAGATCCTTGATGGTGATGATGAAGTCCCGGTTTCCATTTCCGGCAAGGAAAGGGGATGGACGGCTTGGACAGCTCGGCAAGACTTTACGCCCCCTAAGTCACGACGGCAATGTTTCTACCCAAAAACGTGCAGCTGCAGCAAACAATCGCAATTCCCCCGGTCTTGGAGCACCGCACAGACATCCATTAGCAGCTCGACTATCGAGCGCTCAAAAAGCCAGGCCGAGTTAGCCAAAGCCAGGCAGGGCATTACGGCCGGGCGATTATTGCGCATCCCCTGCGTTGAAAATAGATTTTTCTTTGTCAAAGATCCGTGATCAACATCCAATCCTCCCCCCCTCCCCTTCACTCGAAGGAGTAAGGTACAGTAGCTGAGGCTTGAGGGACCATCTTACCACTAGGTATCACTAAGAAGATCCCGTCCTTGCTCGTTGCCGCAGAACCTGCAGTAGACGCAGCGTGGCACGACGGGCCCTGACAAGCTCCATGCGACACACACGCAGTAAAGCCTCCAGGTAGGTCCCCAACCTGCAGCCTGTCCTCAGTGGCACTGCGCCAGCCAAGTGTGTTTGGCAGAAACCCCAGCGGCCTCAGCGGCCCCGGCGGCCCCAGTATGCCGCAGCGTGCCGCAGCGTGCCGCAGCGTGCCGCAGCGTGCCGCAACGTGCCGCAGGCTTGAGGTTGAAAGAATGCGGGGGAAGCACAACTTGATGTGACCTAACCTCCACTGTGAGTAGATCGCCTAACCAAGACAGGCCGTCCTCCGCAGGTAGGAAATGGCACGATGCAACGCTACGCCAGTACAAAACAGACCAGCGAGGCAAAGACAGAAGTAAGGACAAAAAAAGGAAAGAAAAACGTTGAATACTGGGGACGCAATGAGGACCCTGCTTCCAAGTCGTTGAAAAACGTGTCGACGTTGAAAATCCAAGACAGGGACAAAAATGGTAACAAGGGGGGCGGGCATCAAAGTGTAGAAAGTATTGCCTTCGGAGTCCTTAACAAATCCATTGACCAACCCATTTCGCTTATCCAAAGCGATCCATGTACATACGGAGTACGTAGACCAACTCAGATCCAAGGAGCAAGGTCAGGGCCATGCTCACTGTAGACCAATCCCGAGCTGGGCATCGTAGTCAGAACGAGGGCTGCCGCCGCTGGTGATGCCGATGATGAACCTTGGAGTTGGTTTGCCCGTCTGCTTGCCAAGTTGCCTGCCGCCGAAGTGAGAGCAGCCTCCCGATGCTACGCTATCGCTTGGCAGGCATCTCAAGGGGTAAAGGTTGAACGAGTGTGACCTTGGCGGCCGTTGACAGTCAACTGAGAATGTGACAGTCAGAAACACAGAGCTGACGGGAGAAACGCCGGATGAACGTCACTGGCTCAAGTAATAGGTAGATAGATGCCTGCCTTGAGGCAGCCGTTGGATGCCGCCTGGTAGAACCCCCTCCAGGACCGAACTTTGAGACCTTCAGGATAATTCTCGTGACTCACTCCTTTATTAGCCTCGTCAGCAGGTGTAGTCAAACTCAGTCGGAACCACGAAGAAACGCAAGGAAACTACGGATACGGATAAAGATACTAGAAAACCGGGAAAATAGGATCTAAAAGAAAAGAAAAAAACCCTTCCTACATACCTAAACGTGGCTCGTCAGGGACCGTGATGATGTCGTTCGTCTCTGCGACCAATCCTCGTACGACACGGCATTTGAGGCGGCGTGTGAGCCAATCAATAGACCATGCACACGCCTCTTGACGGGAGAGACGGGCGGCTTCGTCGGAGCGAAGCGGCTGCTAGTGAGCAAAAAGCCCACCTCTCATCTCAAGGGCGAGCCAGAACGTTAGAGAATCTTGCGGATAGCTGGACAGTCAATGACAACCTGAAGTGAGGTAGGGATGCAAGGCACGAAACGGCACGCACCAGCTCTCGAAACGTGCCCGTAACATTGGCGATCCAAACAGGCAGTCAGGCAATCAATCAATCGCCAACGCAATCGAGTCTCGTCTCCAGTCCGACAGCTGATCGTAGAAATGGAGGGGAAAAGACCTCAAGATGATTCTGTGGCCAATATGACGAAAATCTCCATCAAGATGTCACGACGGTGCAAACCCATGCCTGGTACTCCACTGAAGGTCACTTCGATCTCATTGCACAACCCAATCTCACGATGGCACCAGCTCACGAGGGCTGAGCCTCACGCCCTTACTCATCCACGCTGATGAGTCCACTTGGCTCGTTTAACCTCTCCACTCCCAGCGCTGTCACTATTAACGGAGCTTGTCCGCAGGAGCAAAATGTCGTCACTGCATTGCAGTCGGCCGATCTGCTCATCCCAGCCCGAAGTGAAGCTTGGCTTCGACAGCGCTTTCACGCTTCGGGATAAGGCACTAAGAGAAGGAAAAAAATTGCACATGGGGGACACGGCGAGTGGGAAAGCTGCTTAGGCGCCAGCGCAAGAGGCGTGCCGATACGAAGAAGAGCTCTAACCTGAGATGGAGTAGCATCAGTAGGCGATTGTCGATCATGCCCAACTTGGCAGTAAAGCTAGTCCTGCCATGGAGCCGCTGTCAAGGAACCCTGATCCCCCTAAAACGATTAACCAGCTGGTCCCTCCAAGCTCCAAGGAACACTCGGGCAACTCTGGGGATATCTCTTGGCACCCTGGATAAGGGCCCAGGATCAGGTGTTTGAATGATGGAGCGTCCCAGCAAGGAACAAGGGCATCACGGAGGATTTCTTTAGCGGCCACCCCTAAAACGGTCAGAGAGAATGAAAATTTCCTGCTCTAAATCTCAACCTGTCAGATCATGATGGTTTCTTGACGAATGAGACTGCTCACCTTGCCACCGGGCACGAGGCCACCATCAAGGCCACCACACCATTGACACTCGCCTAGGCACAGACAGGACGAGAATGCATTCGCGGGTCGAGTCTGTCAGCCAATTCCTCAAGGTGTTTGGCTGTGTTGGCTGCCTCCTTTGGGATCCTCGTCGTTAAGGCTGACATGCATGGGCCGCCTCCCACCTTCGTGGATGGTTCGTCGCTCACTGCTGCAAGGCACAGAGTACTGCAGTACGGTACTTGGACAAGCGGCTCCAACCGCTTCAAGCCGACATAGGTACATAACATATATCGGGGATTAATACTCCGTATAATACATCTTGTTGAGAGGTTTGGCCCAGACGTTGTATAGTAATCTTGTCGGCACTAACGACGAGCACTGCATGCTAGCCTATGGCCTGAACTCCTTCGGCCCTCGATGGTGCTATCGACAATCTCGGCGTCATCGCTGTTGCTTTGTTGCTTCTTCATCTCACTATTAGCGCAGTGATCAAGGCGACTAAATATGGCAGTCTTACTGTGAAAGAGCCTAGCGTCTCTCGGACACTTCGCGAGTTCCCTGTATGGCGTTTCTTGCGGCCTGTCTAGGCCTTTTCCCAGGGCTTCGCACGGGCGTTGTCACGAATAGGGGCTGGGTCGAGTCCACAAGCCCCTACCAGAAGGCTTGTCCGGGTTGGTTGGAGGGTGAGGTGATCGGTGAGCCCACCATCAAGAGCACCACCAGACCACACCAGTGTTTCTCATACAAGTCACAGCCCACCAGATAAGCCCCGCATCTACGGTGTCCTGCGGTAGCTCGAACACCCCTGGCTGCGATGGTTCGTCTTGTTCCAGGTGATGCACCTAGCAGTATCGATTTTGTTGTTGAGGATCCAGTGCGACTCTTCGGGTGCTCCTCGATCGGACAAGCCAGAGGACTCGCATATTTCTTTTTTTGGTGAAAAACATGAACACACTCTGTGCCTCAGCATCCTTCGTTTTGGGATGGTTGAGGTGCCACGAAAACCCAGCAAGGAAAAATCTGCTTCGACGGCTTGTGTCTCCACCTCATTTGATATCATCCGCTTGCAGCCTCGGTTGAATTAAGGTGCGCTGCGCCTGCTGCTGAGGTGAGCTTGTCTAATTCCCCAGCGGTTCGCTTACACAGGCGATGCATTCAAGGTGACCAGCTGCTGCGATGTGAGATTGACAGGGCACTTGCAGTGATCCAAACCGATGCTCTAATCCCGGAGCAAAATTAGCCATCACCATCGCTGCCCGGGCCCCTGTTCTCCAAACGGGTCTACGTAGTAGGGCCAGCCGACGTGGGAGTTCCCTGTGGGAGTTCCCTGGTTCCCGCGTGGCCAGTGCATCGAGCCTCGGCCCCCTGTATAGGTACGGTAGCTTTGTAATCTTTCTAGCAACCTTGGATGCTATCATGCAGGCCAAGCAAATAAAAGATGCATTGAAGTCTCGTCAAAGACGACTTCGGCCGAAGCGGGTTGAAAGTACAGTACATGGGATGGGACGGGACACAGGTGAGCATCGTAGGCTCAATCGAGAAAAGCCCACCGTTCTAGGCTCAAGCCCACCGAAATAGAGTTCACGTCACGGCTGCGGCTGGGCGGCTGGTACCGTACTGCAGACCAAACAGCTGCCTGTTCCCCTCGGCAAGACTTCCAAATTCATCGCTTTGTCCGACGCGGTGCCGTGCTATGTATGGACGGCTAGGGATGGACAAATCTGGCAAGCCTAGGTGAGCTGACTGACAATCGTGGGGGACCGCTGGCACGTTCGGCCGCCCATCCTATCAATTGTTGTGATGGGTAGCGTCGTCTTTCTTTACCACTGCAGGCGCTGAAGTAACAACGCCTTTGAACAACTCGCGTGTGGAGGCGACGTCGCTAAATCACTATTGCCGTTACTGTGTATGTCATGTCGAATTGGCAGAGTTGGCTTCATGACATTGGCTTCTATCCACATCAAGATCATCAATGCATCGAGGACGCGTCGTGGGATCAGCGCTGTTGTGTAATACCATGATTGGAGAGTTGGGATGCGCTGGTACCTTTGTCGAGTCTCCTAGGCCGCACCAATGCATTTGCGACTGTATAAATGTTTCTCTTATTAGCGTAGGCGCCCAGCCATTCGCTGCAAAATTGTAGAAAATACGGCACGGCCTCTTGATAGGAGTCTGGTTTCCAACGTTTTGACGTCGAGTTAAATGCCCAAGTGAAGCCCACTGTAACACCGCCGTCCATATCGGGGAAAACCACCTGATTGGCAAATCAGAGCTAGTTACCCATTGTCCGCCGTTGGGTAATTGAAGCAGCCCCTCTTCTCGATGCGCCTGGCTACTCATGGACATGTAAGACGATATGCTGCGCGAGTTGCGGTCCAGATGGCGTCTTACAGAACCCTCAATGCCATGATTTTCTTGACAGCCCTGTGATAGACTCTACACATTGTGGCTCGAACGTCGAGCTGCGTTAGATGTGGTCTGCCATCATTAGGAGCATGATCATGGGTCGTCTCAATGTAACGAACGCCATGTACAGTACTCCGTATCCGTAACAGGATGCCGGGTTGAAAAAGGATGATTCAGTATTTGTTATCTTGAGCCTCAAGGCCCACGACTCCACATGAATCCGGGGAAGGCTGCTAGCTGTCCGAAAAAGCTCCTGTACCGTCATACACCAGGTTCATCCCTGTGACGCCTCTCCACGTACCTGATAAGGAGACGACATTTGGAAGATGCACCACGGGAGGCGCATCACCCCTATACCCGCTCGTTGACGAGCTAATGTTGGAGTATGTACGGAGCATAATTTGAAGCACCGAAATGGGCGTGATACAGCACCAAGCTTTGATATGTGGAGGAGGTTGGATTAAGTGGTCAGGTGGCTGTATCAAGACGGGATGCAGTTGGCTGGTGTGGGAAGCTAGAGCGCTGGTGATTCGTTCGCAGTTCCTTGCCATCCCCGCCCCCAGAAGCAGGCAAGATCGAAAATGGAATAGCCTGGTTGGCAGCGTCGTGGAAGCGAGCAGCACATGGCCTTGCGTGCTGCTGTTAGCTGATGATCATGATAGAGAGGATCATTGTCAATCTCCTTCTCGGCTAGCAATCCTGGCGAACCTGGGGTAAGATGCATAGCCTACTTGACCCGTCCCGTAGTGCCAAGGGTATTTGAAACCATCGAGAGCCAACCCGACACAAGAGCTGGTTAGGTGACAGTCCGGGTTGCTCGCACGCTCTCGAGCCCAAGAACGGCGTCATACAGCGGGATAGACATACATACAGATGCAAGAACCGAGTGCCTGGCGGTTGGTCTCTGCTAAAATACCGCATTCCACAGAATTCATTGCGTCTTGTCTTGGCGATCTGTCTCAATGTGATACGGCTCTGGCGCAGCTTGGGCCAACGCAGCAAATGTGCCCATGCGTACTCTATACTCCGTAGGGACTTGGCTACTGCAGGCTTTTCAAGACTTTGTAACGTCCATTTGAGGGATGAAAGATGGGAGAGACGTCGAACAACTCGCCGTGTCAATCCGGGAAGACAGCCCGTGGCAGACTGCGAGATTGTGACGATGAGATAAGATTTTTCTCTTCCTCCTTCGCAAGTGCCGCGGAGGAAATCAAGGGTCCAGTCCCTGATTCTCATTGATCTCCCATGCTGATCCCTCTTGGTCAGCCCATCTCTGGGGGCGAGGATGAACGGTTGTTTGATGCAACCCTGGAGGATGACCCTGTGCAACGGTCGCCCCCGAAAGGTATGGTGGCTGGCGACAGGATCGCATACGTGGAAGACTGTTAACAGGAGATTGGCCTGTTGGTTTAAGGTGCAAGACAGTAACCAATGGTGTTAAGCAGCTAGCGCAGGACAACATAAGTGTATATAGCGGCAGACAAGAGGGTGGTACTGCATGTACATTAGGCGGTTTGATCTTGTCCCCTCTTACTACGTACCTAGTAGGAAGCCCTTCTGGGGAGCCCACCAAGAACCCCGACGGCATCTTTGCTGAGAGAGACATGCAATCCCGGGGCGCATTTGCGAATAATGGCGTCACTGGAGCGTCGAGCGCTTCAAGCGTCTCACAAGCAAGTCGATTGTGCGTCTGCTTGGACTAGGTTGATCGTCCACTACGCGGCAGAGAGGCAAGGGAACTCCAGGATCAGGTGTTGTGTTTTCTGGGTGAATGTCTCTGTCTGGCCATAGAACCGTCGAGGCAGGAATGGGATTGCCGCATTGAGCGAAGAACCCATGGCTAAGCACAATGGATGAGCAAATATGCCGTGTTTGTACTCATGCTCTGGAGATATTGAAACGTCTTTGAGTCAGGTATAAGACGAGATGAGAATTTTCCTACTTTGGCGCGATAAAGGCATGATACTGACAACGATATTGTAAGTCGCTGATACTGACAAAGCTAACTTAACTTTGAACTCTGAGCAGCTGGCAAAGAGCACATCGACAATAAAAATGGACATTTTGCGTGCTTCATGGGATGGAGGTCAAAAAGGTGGAGGAATCAGAGATGGAGGGGTGTGGGAATGGGGGGGCGAGATAGCAACCCTACCTATAACAGCCCAGCACTCGAGAAAAATCACATGCTAAGCCTAATGCGTACAGCTTGCGGCCGCAACTCTGCTCTGCCTCAGGCGCCTACGGCCTGTTCTGTGGCCAGTCATGAGAGGCAGACGCCTTTCTATTGTCCATTCCTGGGCTTCTGGCCTTAGGCTGCAGTCAGCAGCCAGCCAGAAGTCCCAGTGAATCCAATGGGCGAAATCTACGGGGTACTGTACTATCCGTACAGTGAGAAGCAAAGCAGACAGCCAAACAGCTTGGGCAACGCGGCAGCAGCTCACAGCAGAGAGCACAAGCAGATTGAGAGAGAAGCCGCCCGAGGGCGTGTGTCGCTGTTCGCCAACAACCCCTCCCCAGGCTCAAGTTCACCACTACACCCATTGACCAGTCAGCGGGGTGGTCACTGGGTCAAGCAGAATGCCAGCAAGAAATCCCCATGAGAAAGAAGAATTTGCGATGGGAGACTTGGAAGCAGACCACCGACGACCAGGCTCACACCACGGAGAGCGGAGGCACGGGGTTGACAGAGACACCATGGACACCCTTTGTGCAGCGTAATGTGTGGGCAGCGGGGGGATGCTTGGGGCACTCCGGACACCAGCGGACAGAACCGTGCAGAATTGCACGGCAAAGGGAGCGAGAGGCGAATAACAGCCCACCTCCGGTGTCGCTGTGGTGTTTATCAGCCCAGACCCCAGCCAAGATTCTCGGCTGATGCCCTCGCGGTGGAATCCGGGACCTTCAAGTCCCGGTCAGTACCCGTCTGAGTCACCTCATTGAAGCTCAACATGGGCGATAGCTGTCGTGAACGTGGACTGAGCACAGAGAAAAGATGGAAAATTTTTCGTTTCCTCCATCGCAATCTCGTAGCTTTGGCCACGCCGGGCAGCACAGGGCACATCCAGCCAGCCCTGGACTGTCTCCAGGAAAATCACACGCCAGTGTCTGGTGCTTGAATGTCTTGGGTCCTTTACCTGGCTTGTCTGGTTCGCTGGTTGGGTGAGAGAGTCGCAGGCTTGTGTGTGTGTCTCCCGCCTTTCTCCATACTGGGGATTTCTGGTGCTCCTACTGCCGTAGAGTGAGAGCTCACTAGGTACGTAGTATAGTAGGTAGGTGAAGGACAAGCATCTTCAGGCCCACACTCCTTGTTATTGCTCAAACCCCCCCTCTTGTGCACCCCCTTAAGATGGTTGAGACACCCACACCCATGAAGGCGTCCGCATCACACGCCCCATCGAAACTGCGAGCACACAATTGCCTACCCACGCCCGACGGGCGTCCGTCAAGGGCGTGAGGTGGGTTCTTGGGTAGGTCGAGGAGTGTGCGAGTACGTACCTCGCCAACTGGATCCTTGCCAGCGCTAGCATCTGCTGCAGGGCATTGAGGGCGGCAAGGTCCCCCCACCCGTCTGAGGAGCTATGCTGCTTCGAGCGGAGCAAAAGGTGTGTACCTCTAGCGCTATCCTCTGGTGCAACTGATCATCGATCAAGGCTGTGCCTTGGTGAGTGAGCAGATTATACATAACCCTCCCCCTCGAACCTCTTCCTTCCGTCTCCCCCACATCACCATCTTGACTCTTTCTTTGCCTGCAATTCAATTGCCTCTCCTTCTCCCTCTCGAGCTGTTGGCCTGACTGGATCTGACACTGCTGTCACTCATCATCTCTACCTTTATGCACTTGTAATCCTTGACTCGTCACCCAACTCGAAGTAGACTCTACCATCCTCTCGAACCCACCCGACTGACAAACCTCCTTCGGCTGGCTTTGCCAAAGGGACAAGACTACAACTTGGGACGTTGATAGACATTGCTCTTCGTCTCGGACTCACCCTTTCGAACATCAACCTTGACACCTGACACCACACAATACCGCAGTCATGGACTTCGATTCCTGGGCTCCCTCCTTCTGCCTCGCTTGCGACAAGCAGGTTCAATCTGCCACCGACGCCTACTGCTCCGAGTCTTGCACATTGGCCGACTTCGAGAAGACCTCGACGACGAGCTCCCAAGCCAGTTCCCCTGGCCTCACCCCACCTTCTTACCCTTGGTCGTCGAAATCGTCCAGCTCGGGCTTCTACCTCTCTCCCGCCTACGACTTTTCCAACGCGAAGCCGTACGGCTCGAGGCACATGAGCCAACCCAGCATCAAGCCTTACGGTACTGAGCAGTCGAATGCCTCCAACACCCGATCCCTCACCCCTTCGAGCTCTCACAGCAGCCTCTGCTCCATGCAGAGTACCTCGACAACTGGCGAGTCGAATCAGCTGTCCGACAAGGCGAGGAAAGAACTGCGAGCCTACGCTGTCTCTTTCGAGCAAGTAAGGATGCAGCGACGGCGATCATACTAAACTCGACACATCACAACTTTTCCCAACGTCGCTCACATACGACCTTGTTTTTTGATTTAAAGACCACGCAACTCATTACAACTACAAATACATAAACAGACGAACGCTACTACACACACCTCACACCTCACGCATCTTTCTTTTTTCTTCTCCTTTTTTCCCTTGTCCAAGAATTTGTTTGTACCAAAGAAGGGCATTACACCGGAGCACTGCATACCAAAAAAGTTTGTTTTACATCGACCCATTACGATTTCTCTGTCTCGACCGACTTCGGCGGGATTATCTGGGCGGCTTTATTGTCCATGGGTTCACGGGATACGGGAGCCATGACGGGCATCTTGTACCAAATAAAGGACGGAGTTGATATCGCATGTTGTTTCAGAGCATGGATTATGGGAGCACTTGGGAACCACGGGAGGTTATCATGATACTGGGATACGACGGCGTCTGCTGCCCGCTGAGAGCGGTCGGTATGCAACGACGGATGGGGACATTTTTGGGTCAGGCGTACAGGACGGACCAGGCACACGAGCCGGTCGCTGGGATGTTCTACTGGGAGGGTTGCTGCACTTTTACCATGGTGCTACTGGCCATTGGCAGGAACTCCGGGAGACTGCACAGCACAGCACAGCATAGCACACATATCATAGCATAGCATACTATAGCCAAAGAGATTTTTCTCCCTCCACACAAACCAAGCGGCAGAGGCCGAAGCCAATCTCCCCACAATTCTCCGTCTGTCTGTCTCCCTCCAGTGTGACCCTCCTTGATGACAGTCGATGACAGTCTTGGTCTCCATCCAGGTGGCATAATTGCTTTTCTCGGGGCTTTTGCAGACAGTCACCGGCACTTACTGAGCATCGCTCCCTGAAGTGCCTGGGTTTAACTCGACGGTGATTGGGATGCTTGACCATCAACGGAGTACGGTGAGTCGGCATCTCGTTGCGGATACAGCTGAGCAGGCTTGTACAACACCACGGCACCACGACCGCCAGCAGTGGCGAAAGCATGGAAGCATCAGTCACGGAATTGCCAGCGTTGCCTCCAAGCTGAGTGACTAAGCTGAGCTGCTAACAAAGGGTACTACAGTAAGTTTCGCAATGCGTCTCCAGATGGAGGCAAAACGACGATGCAACAAGCGGGACTAGTAAAAGCCTGGCGGGTCATGCTGGAGCTTTCAGCTCCGTTCCCCAGACTCAATGCGAACAGCTTGACCGAGACTATTGTATGAGCCATAGCACCTCCGATGTCCGGCCACCTGGCGCAACAGGGACCGTTTTGAACCTGTCTTGTACCTTGCGGCTCATGGCAAGCTCGTTTTGCATCACTGATGATGGATGGGGCCATGATGCCACCGGCCATGATGCCACCCCGGCCGAGAGAGTAATAAGACGATAACTCAATTCAAGGAGACAATTCCAATACTACCTACCTATCATGCACAGCACCCCTGGTGTGCCTGGCTATCTCGCCAACTTTCCATGCATGCATCCATCCAATGCAACCTATCCGTATCTCCCGTCGGGTTGGTTCGATAGCACAGAAAAGGGTTTGCTCTCAATTTTAGCTCTTGCCCACCTCCGAACCTACGGGTCCCCCTTTTCCAAGATTTTTAGTCTCTTCGGAAGCCCGTTACTGGGGTCCCATCTTGGGGTGATTTCAAGGTTTGAAACGTCATGCTAAGGCGGGCCGTATGGTACGGAGCTTGTTTTGCCAGCGCATCGTTACCTTCGGCATCGGCGATGCTGACTGAGACTGAAATGGATGATCTGAGCTAAATGACTGGGTTTGCTTGCACATGAAGGTAAAAATAGTGGATAAACTTTTCGCTGTCTTGCTCATTCCATTCACTAACTTCCAGGGACGACGATAATTGAGCCAGGGATGCTCTCCGAAACAGCAATCATGAGAATTTTTTTTTTCTCCTCTACCTTATTGCTACGCATTGCGTTGGGATTGGACGCCAACAAGTTGGAGGGCTTGAGTGCCTGAATGCTAGCGACGCTCCCTTTGATGACTGGCGTAAAAGGGCCCAACCAAAGCCCGTCAAAGGGCATCTCCATCTCTGTCCGAAGATGCGGTGCGTCCAGGTTTCATGCTACTCACCCGTCGGCCGAGATCGACATCATCGTCGGCAGGGTCCGCCATCGCATCGCGTTGCTCCCGAAGGACGGAAGAAAACGCCGACGCGAACCAAATTTCTTTGCCCGGAGGCTCGGTGCTAAGCCCAGCAAACCTGCCTCCGTTACCCGAAGCTGGGCGGGCGCCCGATGCCTCTGTTGATGCTATCCATGGGCCGTTTATACTTTATTTTTCTTTTCTCGGCAGATGCTCAAACGGCTCATTCGCTTCGTCGGCAGTGAAACATAGCTACCTAGGAATTGGCATCCATTATGGAGCAATGTGGGCTGTTTCGGCGGGAGGGGCATTGTCATGCTGTTAGGGCTGCCGGAATCGAGATGAAAGATCCCTTCAGAGCCCTGGATACAGTAGCATAAGCATATCCGTACGCGGCCAGGTTCAGGTTCTTGTTGCCGTGCCCCTGTAATCTTCTTTGATCATCGGGGGTCGGGCCGGACGCTGCGGAATCTCACCTCACGAAAGCAAGGGCCGCTGGGTGACGTCGGCGAAGCATCCTTGCCTTGAGATGTTGACTCGGCCTGCTCCGCCGGGCGTGTCTTCCCAGTACGGATTACCTATCTTTGTACGGGATACTATGCCGTGGATGGCTTTCGTACTGCCAAACCACGACATTTGCACAACTTGGATATTGTGCCTGGCTTTGTTTTGTTTTTTTGCCTTTCCTTGTCTTAACTAGGGACCGCCATCCTTAACCGGTCCAGAGACCCCCACTCGCTCTTCAATGGGGGGGGGGGGGG